>JAOYSI010029496.1:18705-31621 GCA_025775065.1 Hiodon alosoides
GGTGTGGAAGTAACAGCCGTACCTTTGGCCAGATCAGCAGTGAGCCACGCCCGGGACCAGTACGTCGCTTCAGCCTTTCACCAGGAAGAGGGAGATGGAAGACAAACTGCTAAGGTGTGGAAGTAACAGCCGTACCTTTGGCCAGATCACTAGTGAGCCACGCCCGGGACCAGTATGTCACTTCAGCCTTTCACCAGGAAGAGGTAGATGGAAGACAAACTGCAAAGGTGTGGAAGTAACAGCCGTACCTTTGGCCAGATCACTAGTGAGCCACGCCCGGCACCAGTATGTCACTTCAGCCTTTCACCAGGAAGAGGGAGATGGAAGACAAACTGCTATGGTGTGGAAGTAACAGCCGTACCTTTGGCCAGATCAGCAGTGAGCCACGCCCGGGACCAGTACGTCGCTTCAGCCTTTCACCAGGAAGAGGGAGATGGCTGTGGATGAGCGATGCTACCCAGGGGGCAGAGGCCTGGAGTTCGGGTACGCCCGGTGATGATGTCACAAGAGGGGGACAGCAGTCCCAGAACACAACAACAAAGGGCTGAGGATTGGCCACCATAATGGGAGAAGAGCCTAGGGTGTGTACCTGTCACAGTTTCCGCTTGTGGCCGGTGCATTAGGGTGTAATGAAATCAATGAAGGTGTTCAGTCCGCCACCGCTCCAAGCCAATCCTGATTTGGGTCCTGGCTGCTCCCCGCACTACAACAGTGACAACTTGTGACAGCGCTCGGCCTGCGCTTTGGAGAGACTGGGCTGTCCTCTGCTGCCAAGGATAAGCTGCACTGAAGACAACGGAGCCCAGGAGAGAGTCTCCGTACCTGGGCAGTGGACATTGGTTTCCTGTCACGGAGGACGTTCGCCTGGCTCCAGTGGAGGAGATGGCCCTGGGGTTCTTTCTGAAGAGCCTGCAACCGCCCCACCTGCCCTAAAGCTAAAGGGACCTAATTCCATGCCTTATCCACATGGGTAATCCATGATAACAGATGACGCATTACCTATAATAGTAACCATGGTAACTACTGACATCGCAGAAGGGTGAAGATAGAGTTTATAAATACGATGCTGTTTATTTTAGCGATGGTTTTCAATTTTTTTTTTTTACATGAAACCATTAAGCAATACTTTGAAAAGCTTTTAACAACACTGCATGCCATTTCTTCCGTCAACAGCACTTAATATCTATGATTTTTGATTGCATACCTGTTTGTTCTTGATGGCAGTGTTTATGTTATATTCGCCCTAATTTTTTTAATAACTGTTTTAATTTTAGTAAAACTTCTCTTCATTCTTTGTTCTTGTGCCGTTATACAATCTTGTGCACAACTGAGACGCCATAGCGTTCAACACCATTTGTGAGAAAACGATACAGTTACAGTATTGTAGAAACTCAGTCCCCCAGCGCAGTGCTGTGGATGGCTGTGGATGGCTGGGATGGCGGAAGTGATTCTACGCGACGGAGAGCCTCTGTCAGACAGGCAACCTCAGGAGGTGAGAAGGACAGTGGGGCGGGCTGAGAAGACGAGGACATCTTCGCCCTAGTGAGACAGATCGTCGAAGGGTCACCGTCTGCTGGCGGTCTGGCAAACCCGGCCACGTACGAGCAGGTTGCCTGCACAGTTTGGGGCCAGTCTGTGGCAAGTAGTAACTAGGTGACAGCCGATCATGCCCGGTGGATCACAGCAGGACGTCCCGGAGTGCGTGTGTGGTGCAACAGGTGTGGCACAAATCTTCCTGAGGTGAGTGTATGAAATACGCTGCAGGGGCCCTGGATTTAAAGGCCGATGAGTGAGTTGGTAAAGGGTTGTAAACACATGTCTTGCCCCGAGCTCACCAGTCATTGAAAAGACCGATATGAGGTTCTGGAACATATGTCAGATGTGGTGTAGTGAGGTTGACTATAGACCCTGCCTCAGATCTCAGCCCTACTCCAGGGTCTTCTGGGTCCCTGCCACGGCGTACAGACTGCCCTTGGATGAGCGTGTTGATGTTGTTGATTCTGTAGCCAAAGATGTCACACAGTGATGATACGGGCTGATTGACAGGACGGTCACGGGTGCACAAACACTGCTCTCAGAATGTCTTTCTCAAACTCTCGTGGTAAGTGATCTATCAAGATGTGCCGGGGGAATGCGCTCTTGCACATTTTCTGCTGTGACATGTTTGGCTTCACCATCCCAGAGGAATGGGACGTGGCTGAGTAAATTGGCAGGTATGTTCTGTGACCCGGCAATGCGTTTTTAAATCGTTCAGGGCCGGCATTGTCACTTGTTCCCAGGCATCTAGCTTAGGTCTTGTAAATGTGTGAGTAAATAGGTCTGTCTGGACCGTAAAACAAGTACCTTCAGCCAATAACAAAATTGATCAAATGCCGCCCATTTCCCTGCGAGAAGCTCTCAGCGGTGGACAGGATACCTTTCTCGGAATTTTTTTAAGGGATTAAGTAGCAAATGCAGTTGGTCTAGTTTTGCTTTCACAGTCAGTTTCTGGCTCAGAACAGCACCTAGCCCCTCCAGCCAAGTATGCACAGACATATTGCCAATTCTTATTTCTGATCATGCTCTGGTTCTGCAATATATCAGTTGCCCAATTATGCATGATACCCTGCTTAGGGGTTCTATAAAACCTTTCCTTGTCAGGTAACTCTGCATCATTTCTCTGCCACTCGCATGCAGTACATGTATCTGTGCCTTCACCTCAATAGGTGGGCAGCTCACGCATGTCAGATTTCATTGCAAGATCTACCTTGGACCATGCAGGCACACAGGTAGGTGATGTTAGTGGCTACCTTGAATGGACTGACATTATTTGCTGATGGACTAGAAACAATAGTGCCACCAATCTATAAATCAATTGGTTTAATTAGATCAATCATAGTGCTCTGCTGGGTATGGCTATGATATTCATCATGTTCGCATCTCCATTGTTCTTGACTGATGACTGCCACACTCTCATTTATTTACTGGCTCGATTAAAGGTGTTACACATGCACATCTGTTAAGGCTGCACTGTATCAGTCGAGCAAGCAGAGCCCCCCTACTGACAATAGAGGTTGCTAGATCAAAGTTAACTCCCATAGGAGTTCTCATTCACCAGGAAAAGTGGTGGCTTAGCACTGGATTTACCTCGAACTCCTGGATAATTTGGTGCAGAATCTGGCCTAACATAGATTTGTGTGGCACATATGCCAATGGAGTTTGTATGTTATATCTTAATATCCCGTTGACATGAATTTACATATACCAAATTAATTCAAACTGAAATTTAGATGCAAAATAAAATTCACCCCTGGTCACAGGTACATCAGCACATGGATTAGGGCGGTGGACTCTTTACCGGAGGGTTGAGGACTCAAACCCAGGTGAGGCATTGCAGCTGTACCCTTGAGCCAGCAGTTACTTCACCTAATGCTCCTATTAAACACCAGCTCGATAAATGGGACCAAAATGCAAGTAACTTTGAATAGAAGGGTCTCTTTTTGGGTGCAGTTGTATTGAAGAGAAAGTGTTTGCTTACATATAGTTGAAATGAAAAATGAAATTGAAGACAAACTAACTGTGACTACAAAACCTAAACAACAAGCTGTGGCCTCATATTAAACATTGAACAGTCCTGAAGACAATCCTTGAAAATATCTGTGATGCTTGTAGCTATAGAGATGAATTAATAGAGAGGGAGAATCATGAAATAATTTGTAGACAATGAAGGGAAAACCTTGTTCGTGTCACCCCTCTCCTGTAGAGTAGTTTTGCCCAACCCTCTACCCACAAACGGGGTGTTTCTCTGCATCATTCCCACAGCAAGCAATGCTGCACAGGGGCTTGGTAAAAATGGAGGTTAGATGGAAGCTCAGTAAATTCACTATGTCATATTGGAATGAAAGTTTTCCAAATATAAATCACAAAATCTTAAACTCCTAAAACTCACAAAATCCTAGACCCTACTACTCTCTAAAAGACCGGGAAGAAAGGCAGATTATTTGGACCACCAGGAATGTGTATGACATTGGATACTGTTTGACCTATAGGGAACAGGGAAGAAGTTTTGTTTAGAATCTGAAAGAATAGTTAATTCTACCTCGCCGTTGTGCTGCTAAATGCCTACTATTTCAGTGCTGTGTTGAACCATCTGTTTTGGTTATTTTACAGATGTGAATATTTGGTTCAATATTGCCAGTGTCAACACATTTTTTTTGTTGTTGTTCCAATGCAACGGAAAGCTGTTTTTATAATTTATATTATTGTTTTTTGCGCTGTGAATTATTTTAACTGCTACGTCGACAGATGGAATAGGCTGCTCTCTGCCACTTTATCCTGCGTTAAACACCATGTGAACTCGATGCACACGCTCTAATTTTTGCTCATTAGCGAGGTAATTTACCTTTGTCAGAGTACAAAACACCAAGAGGATTCGATTGTCACGCTTTTCTTTATTTTTTTGCTCGTAAAGGGGCCTGTTGTTGCCATCCGAAAGGCCAGACCGTGCGTTGGTCATCTTTCGCAAGCTGCACTTAGCTTCCCAAATAAATTAAAGTGGTTCACCATGGGTAATTCAAATTTATATTTATATAATATATATATTTACGGCTGCGACAATTTACCTAGGTTTGGAGCAAGATTTTGATATTTTGTGTTGAATGATGGCCAGGCGTAAAAACTGCTTCATATTAAATTGATGTAATGCTGTGTTTGTGAGTTTAAATTGAGCAAAAAATGATAACAATTCTGGGGCAAAGATTCTATGGCGAAGATCCTGAAGATTCTATGGATTCTATGTGTTGTACATAAATCTAGATCAGTGGTTTCCTAGTGCTGGTTCTGGAAGCCCTCTGTGTGTTAGGATTTTTGTAACATACAAAATTAATTTAAAATATAAAGTAACAGAATTTTTAAACATTGTTGTAGTCCTTAAATAAGTAATATCAGTAATTCAAAATGAATTGGCCATTTAATTGATTGGGTCTTATTAATCTTGGAGAATGTAATTAATTGAACAGTTTATTATTCCCAATTAACTTGGGCGTACGTTTTGAATTTTCTCAAGGTACAAATTAACCAAAAAAGAAAAAAAGAACAGAGCTTTCTTTGTACTTTATGTTTACATGCCTACAAGAAGTATTTGTCAAAATATAACAAACTCAAAGCAGATAATGTTGAGGCCAGTTTTTAAAACAACTCTTGGATGATTAATGGGTAGGTTGGGACAAACCATCTAGTTCACTCTTGGATCCGCTACGGAATGGAACTCTGCTAAGCTGAGGTTGATAACAGGCACCTTTAAATACATTGTCTTAATACACCTGCTATTTAGATAATGTCTAAACTCAATACAATGAAAAGCTAATTTTCTCGTTTTTTAAATCAGAAAAAACTGATCTTTGTATGTATGCTCTTATGACATACATCTCTACTCATATACAATTTTCTTTTTCTTTTTTTATCTCAGCATTATTTTAAAAGCCCATTGATGAAATAATAAAATAATATAAAAGCAAGCAATTTCACGCCAGTGTCCACTACTTATGTATGTGTGTGGACCCCTGTTTAGAGAGATGAGTGATGTTTCTGTGGTAGGATGAATAATGATCAGTACAGAGCAAGGAGGAAGCCAAGCAATAATTAGTTTTTAATGTTTATTAAGAATAAGTCTTAAGTCAATAATGCAGAAGTACAGAGGATTGCTATTGGAGACAAGATGGCACAGGATTAATATTCTGATTAAGACGTCTGGTAAATGAGACCAGCAGTCCATCCTTCTATTGGCTTATGTTTCCAGTGTCGTCTTCAGGAGAACGAAAAATCAGGAGGAAAAAAAATATCAACAACGTTCTTCTTCTTCCTGCGCTGAGTGATTTTTTGCCAGATCATGAAACAGCTATGAAAACAAGAGTTTTGCCATCATATTGATACCGCTGGTTCTGTTGACGGTTCATTTTAGACAGACTCTGTAATTTGATTAAATGCAGGGTGGGGATCGTTGTAAGTAAAAACATATTCTATTGTAATTATTAAAGAGGCTAAATGACTCAACCTAAATAAACATTCATCTTACTGGCAGCTTGATGAATCGGCATTTCGTGTTGTTGCCTCACAGCGCCAAGAACCTGTATTTGGATCTGGTTCGGGTTCAAGTCTGTGCAGAGTTTGGATGTTCTCCTAATGTTCACTGGTGTTCCCCCCCGGGGTGCTCCAGTTCGGTGGTTTGGCGATTGCGAAATTGGCTCCGTGTGCGTGCGGCTGTGTCTGCGCCCTGCCCCACGACGAGCTGGCATCCCGCCTCCGATAAGTGGTTACAGAAAAGGGATGAATGAATTTCCAAGTCAGGATAGTCTCTTGGTGAGGAAATAAAACGTAACTGCAAATTGACCTGGGCAGCCAAGGCAGAGGGCATTGAGGAATTGCGCCTAACTGATATTAATCATATAAAGCATGGCGCCAAATGACATGAAAAATGGCAGGGGCTTTAGCTTGGTTATATATGGTCTTGATTCATCAACAATGGGCTTTCTTTCCTGAGGGACTGTTCAGTTGAAAAAGGGAATTCAGTTAAGCGGTATAAAATGCTGTTTCAGACTCTATTAATATCCCTTTCAGTGAAGCTTGTGCCAGTAATTCTTACAATGCAGGTACAGGTAGATTCAATTACCAAACCTTGGTATCAGTTAAACATTTGGCATCAGTCAATACAAGGCAAGTTGGATCAAAGAACCTGAAGAAAATTATTTATTCAGATTCGCATTCTGTTTTTTTTTAAATTAATTTCTACATTAAATTGGACCATGTCCAATCCTAGTTTACACCTGGAGATTGTAAAATACATTTCTGTTTATGGTTATTTGTGACCAGAATTCATGGTAATCTTAATGTAACGTTACAATATAGCCCATAGCGTTGCATGTTTCGATACATTTAACAACATTAGCCTGCATGGCTCGTAGCGTGCCCAACCATGAGTAGCAAAATTCCTCATTGGGTCTTTGTAATTGTGGCGAGTAGGTTTAGCTTTCACACAGAGGCAAGTATAACTGAACCGGTCCAAGTGCAGGTGCCGTGCCCAGCACTAATGAGGTTGGCATCGAAGGATTAGGCTCCTGAGAAAAATGTAAGAGCCCATGTATTTATTCATAATGTATGCTATATTTAGAATCGCCTCGCACAAAGAAGTTAAGTCCAAGAAAACAGAAATAAAATTCCATTGCAACTCGTGAGTTCAGCACTTCACCATTTACAGAATCTTAATACTGTTGCCAACTACACGACCGGCTTATTGCTGGGATAATATGAATTTCTCTAATGACCAATATGGAGTCTTGTGGGGAAAATTGTTTGGGAATGGCCTTTTTGCATTCAAGCTCAGGCAGAGATGAATGGATAATGAGGAAATGATCTGAGGAGAGTAATAAACTCCATCCAGCGGACAAGGGTTAAATATCGCTTTCCGTTCCCGTCGCCCTCCGTCGCTGTGAAGGAAAGGGGGTAGGGCAGTGTCAAATCTCAGTTTATGCAGTGACCGTAAGCTGAACTTTTCCATCTGATGTGGGAGCGTTTGTGGAGGAGGACAGCCGTGACGGGGTCCAATGCTGCTGGTTCAGCCACAGCTGACCAGCTGACCAAGAGCAGAGCACTCGGTTTGTCAGGCTTGTACAGGTCTGCCACCCCTGGGCCTGCCCTCTCCAGGATGCAATTACCTCCGCCTGTCATGTGATAAGCTCTGGTTAGAATCAGGAGTTGGGTACGAAAAAAAAAAAAAAAATCCGCTATTAGTGCCAGGGTAGTGGTAACAGCGGTTTATATAATTCTGCTTTGCAGTCTTGACAGTCTTAAAATAAGTGATGGGAATAGAATAAACAAAAGGAATTATAACGGGGGTTACCATTTTAACACATTACATTCCAGTCAACACAAACAAGTTTGTCTTATTTTTATGCATGCACACGTTTAGGTATGCAACAAGGTATTTCCGAAGAACACTGTTAAATCCCTCTGTGTATGCAGTATATGGGTTTTAGCAATCACTTAATTAGTCAAGGTAAATAAGCAAATAGCCACTATTCATTCACTATGCATTAATTAGAACATAATCAAAATGATTATACTCAGTGTCTCATAAATGAAATTGCTCCAGATTAATCCAGGATTATCTGCCATGACTAGTGGGTTATTGGGATAACTATGTTTATTTAGTATTTATTAATTTTTGAATTGAAGTGGGAACATAATTCTGATTTTTATTTTATTTATCGATGGTAAAATCTGGAGAGAAAACAATTTTGCTGATCAACACTTTGAGCGTGCCTCATAAAAAGTTAAAAGGGGAACTTTGGTTTTTCGTTTACCTTTGTTGTACTTACAGTGCTGCCTAATCTTCATCTAACGGTCAAAACTTTACATAAATATGGGATGGCTTTGATTTGAAAGGTCAGGTTGATGATTTGGTGTTGTAGACAAAAAACAACATCAGCTGTGGATATTTCAGGTAAAAACAACAAAAACATTCAAATTAATACTGCAGGATTAAGTGAATTCAATTAGTAGGGTTAGCCCAGTAAAGCCAGACCTAGTTACCCCTCCCCAAATAAGCTGCCTGTTACTGTGGAAACCGTTCAGCAGGCAGTAGGAAGCACACATAGCAAATGCAAATGGTCGCCAAATATTTTATGTCTTGAAAATATTTGAGTGTCAAAAACGGGAGTATGTCACGTCAAGCTCTGTAACGGCAGAAATTAAGGTCAAACAATGTTTATGTGGTTCTGATAGACTGAAGTCATTTTAAGTAGCTCATAACTCATGGCTGTCAAACTGAAATAGGATTGCGCACGGCACACTGGAAGATGGAGAGATTACGCTATATTTCGTCTGAGCACAATATGCTAGCAATATGCTAGGGAGATTGTTCAAGAGTGTTTATTCTTATCCTTAAATTGGATTGCAACGCTTGAACGCTGGATTAAATGAAACATAAAGGAGCTAACCAGCCATTCAATGTAGACTGAGTCAGGCTCTTTATAATGTTTACTGGAAATTCTCCATGAGGGTATGATTCTTATCTTTAGATCTTCTTAATAGATAAAGGCACACTTGAACAATTATGGCTGTGGACAAATACCTATAAGATATATAAACATACATTTTTATTATTTAATACAATGGGGTTGGATAATGCAGTACAAGCAGGAACTTGAGTTGTGAACCGTGAAACCTGAAGGCAATGTCCTCAGAGGCCCTTTGTAAACACACACACATCTTAACAATTAATGGTGTTTATAGATGCTTCTGGTCGATATCGTAAAATATTAATCCTGAACTTTTGAATGGGAAGCTCTTGTGGCTCGAAACAAGAACCAAGTCTGAAAAAGACTGCTGCTCAAGGGAGGAAAATTTTAAATAGTCACGTACCCCACAGAATCCAGAGGCCAATAAGGAACAGTGCCTTTTTGTTTTCAGTTACATTTAAGTTTCCATGTCGATAACTCGTATCATGTATTGCTCTGTAAATTCTTGTGCTGCAATACGCATATATCTTGAGCGCTAGCTAAATTATGTTCTTCACAAAATGTCTACCTTAGTTAGGCAGAAATACTCAGACGTTACGAATCATTCATTTACACTTCCTGTTTGAGAGAACAGAGCAACATGGCACTGCAGACAGCCTCCCTCAAAATACACCCCACCTTGAGAACTGAACGGACCCTTGTGGTGATTTTCACATAACCCAATTAGAGCCCTTACCTGTCAGCAATGCTCTCGTCCAAAAGGAGACAAACTGTGACCCCCCATTGGCCACACTGAGCGCACAGTGAAAGGTCAGTAAACGCATGGTGTTCCACTGGCCATTGCTTCAGCCATCAGCCTCTTCCCGATTATGTGGGGCGCACAAGTTGCCATTCCGCCAAAGCGTCGCTTACGGGAAGCCTTACATCAGGAGGATTTTGGAGTGGTCAAGATGAAAAGTCTAGTCCGGAGCTGCGTCTGGTGTTTGGCAACAGATCTGAAGATAGAAGACGTGATCAGAATATGTACTGGATGTCAACAAACGCAGCCGTCACTGGTCTGCTGCACCATGGCAGAGAGTTTAATGGAGACCCTCTCTGCAACACAGTGTGGTGGTTGATGCCCACTCTCATTGATGTCCACAGTGGATGTTGGCTTTGCGCTCATGTCGATGGGCGTGTAGGTGTGTGTTTGTGTGTGTGTGTGTGTGTGGGTAGGTGTGTGCGTGTGTGGGTATGTGTGTGTCTCTGTGTGTGCGTGTGTGTGTGTGCGCGTGTGTATGTGGGTGTATGTGTGTGTGCCTGTGTGTGTGCGTGCATGTGAGCATGTGTATTTGTGCACGTGCGTGCGTGTGTGTGCACGTGCATGTGTGAGTATGTGGGTGTCTCTGTGTGTGCATGTGGGTGTGTGCGTGTGTGCGTGCATGTATGTGGGTGTATGTGCGTGTGCCTGTGTGTGTGCGCATGCACGTGTGTGTGCATGTGAGCGTGTGTATGTGTGCATGCGCGTGTGTGTGCGTGTGTGTGCGTGTATGTGGGTGTGTGCGTGTGTGTGCGTGTGCGTGTATGTGGGTGTATATGTGTGTGCATGTGAGCATGTGTATGCGTTCATGTGCGTGTGTGCGCGTGTGTGTGCGTGTATTTGGGTGTATGTGCGTGTGTGCGTGTGTGTGCACGTGCGTGTGTGTGGGTGTATGTGTGTGTGCCTGTGTGTGTGCGTGTGGGCATGTGTGTGCATGTGAGCGTGTGCATGTGTCTATGTGTGAGTTTGTGAGTGTGTGCAGCAGACTGAATAAAACAGTAAAGGAACACAGCAAGTCACACTTATTGGTTTGGGCAATCCTTTATACAGTTAAGTTAGAATGTAGGACATAAAGTGGGCTAGTGTCAAATACAATCCCATTGTTGTGTTTTACATTGGCTATTAATTATGTTCATAGGGAAATATCGTACACTCCAGACAGATTAACGTGATTTTTAGTTGCAAACAAATAATCTTAGTTTTTTGTGCTAAAGAAATTCCTTCAGATTGATTAGTTTTGGATGGCTAACCTGAGAATTACCACTAGCCCATTTGTGTTCATGCTGTATTTCCTCCTTTCTTTTTTAGCGCTAATGTTTCTTTCCTGAATCCAGGATATAAATATTGACTCAACATCCGAGCTGCCAAGCAACTGTAATCTCATTGATTCATTTGCCTGTTAAAACAGTCTTCAGCTTGGAGGAAACGGAGGCCGGCCAGAAAAGGTGTAAAGAAAAAGGACTGAACTCTGCATGCGCATGTTGCGTCGCCAGCTTCTATCCGGGCCCGGTCATTCGCGGGGTGTGACCCGGTGGCGGAGTGCCTGCGATCTATTCATGTGCCGGGTGAGGCGGGATTTATCATCCCTGTTTCATGCTACCTACGATCCTCGGGTGCTGAACATGAATCTTTCAGGTGGGCGGACAGTCGCCCTATTAACTCTGGACTCTGGTTTCCGTGAAAACAAGGGCTTGCCATCTTGCATTCCCAAGCCCATGAGGCATGGGTTCAATGTTATGCGATAGGCAGTAGGGCGTCGCACTGGGTTTCAGGTTTCACAGGTGCTGCCGTTAATTTCACGTTGATGTTCTTATTGTTGTTGCTGTGTTTAAAAAAAAAAAAAAAATTAATACAAATACTAATTTTCTCTAATGCGACAGGCGAAAACGGCGATGGGCTGGGGTTTTAATAATGAGTCGTTGTTGTTGTTTTTGCAATTTCCTGCCGCTCGGTGCAATTATGTTCTCGGTAAGGTGCACTGACACCACTCAGCCGGCCCCCGCCACAATAAAAGGGAGTGTGTACACGCGCGGAGCATGGGGGCCAAGCGCGTCCCGGCGACCTACGCAGGTCGCTGCGTTCCTCTGCCCGGCCCGCCGACGCCACAGGCGGCTCAAGTGCTTTGTTTTTTTCTCTGCCCCTCCGTCCCGGCTTAAAGGAGCCCTGTTTATTTTAGGGAAATCGGTCCAATGCTCCCTGCCCGTGCGTTCACATTAATGAGGATCGCGGAAGGCGACTGGAGAGAGAGGGTGAAGGGGCAGAGATCCTGGGGATTTCTAAAAATTCAAAGATGACAGATGTCAAAAAGCCCTCACATCTTTGCGATTGAAGGTGACTCGTGGGGACACAGTGAGTTACAAGCTATTAAAAATATATATTTGACAGACAAGGAAGTCTGAAGTGATGTCTCGGGTGGTTAGTCTGTCGAAGCCATGAATAAATAAACAAATGAATGAATAAATGTTTTAATGTATCCACATATAACAAGAAGCTATGCGCAATAAGGGCTTTGTTTCCCCCAACACTCTGGGTTTTGGTATTTTCCAATCGGCTGCGACTTGCTCGGATGAAGGTTATTTTTGGAACCTCTGATTTGACAGTATTAAGTAGCCAATCAGAGTGCTCATCCTCCCTGGGTATGTAATCCTCCCAACATGTAATTTCCTGCTGTTCTCCAAGCCAATGTAGGACATCTCTCCACAGAAAGCCTCTGGGAGGTCTCCACTTCCACACTTTCCAATCTCTCTCCGTACAAATAAATAAATAAATAAAAAATAAGATCAAATAAAATGATTTTTTAAGGAATGAGCACTTCAGTGTCCATCCGAAGATGCCACAGTCTTGCTTTCCGTTAAAAACGTTGTGAATAGCATGGTCTAGGGTGTCAGGAGTCAACACCGTTCTCCATTCTGCCGTTTGGATACCTGTGGAAAACTCAAAGGTCTATCACCAGTGTAGCTGCCATGAAGAATGCCAATCATCCCATTCCCAGGCTCGGTTGGAAAGTGTCATCATTTTCATACTCAAGCTAGAAATGATTTTCCTGACAGAATTTATGCCTTTCTCTCTACCTCTGGAGAGCTGACCAACATGGCGAGTATAAGACTTTACAGGAAGGATATAT
>JAOYSI010029507.1:20642-31610 GCA_025775065.1 Hiodon alosoides
TTCAGAGAGCACTGACATGTGTATTAGAGAGCACTGGCATGTGTTTCAGAGAGCACTGGCATGTGTTTCAGAGAGCACTGACATGTGTTTCAGAGAGCACTGGCATGTGTATTAGAGAGCACTGGCATGTGTTTCAGAGAGCACTGACATGTGTTTCAGAGAGCACTGGCATGCCCAGGTCGTTCAGTCCACATAGAGGACCCTTTGTTTCCCAGACCCACGTCACTTTGTCAGCGTCTGGCTGAAAGTGTCAATGGCATCTCAGAGGCGCCCTGACGAACATCAGAAGCTGTCCTGCAGCCCCTGGTGATGATCAGAAGTCAACCTGCAGCCCCTGGTGATGATCAGAAGTCAACCTGCAGCCCCTGGTGATGATCAGAAGTCAACCTGCAGCCCCTGGTGATGATCAGGCGATGGCCTGCAGCCCCTGATGGTAACTCCACCCACTTTGGGAGGGTCTGAATCGCATTGGGGCGAAGACCTTCAGACAGGCACTTGGGGTACTGACAAAAGAACAAAAGCCCTGTATCTTGAGCTTCCCTCTCAGAGACGTCCGTGTATTGAAATTACGTCCCCCAGTTTTATGGCCTTTTATGTCTCGGAGGGTATTGTGCGATTTTGCCATAGGAAGTCCACTTGTCTGCTGCCCTGTCTTGATATCCTCGATAATCTATTCATATTTGTCGAGTTGTTGAATCAATAGGGAATTTCCTTTAATCAACTTTAATCGGTGGTCTTATATCACCTTCTTACCATCCCAGTCGTGTAGTATTATGTGAATTTTTCTACTACCTTTATTATGCGAGATATTTTTGCTTTTGTGAATCAGAAAGCCACTTGTTTTCACTTGATCTTATAAAGGAACCTTAAGCTGCACTGATGAGCCCCAATCAGGGCAAAACCTGTTCGCACTTACTGAACTCTGAATTTAAACACTGTGACCGCACTGTGACCGCACTGTGACCGTACCGCAACCGCAGAAGCTGAAATGGTGACTTTCTCGCGATTAGGCCGGCTCTTGTAAACGTGAATCTACAGAATTCATGGGTAAAGAGAATCTGACAAATGAGCACTGGGATTTTGTTGTGTAAATAACTTGTGATCACCACGGTTCCTGGAAGTTGCATACTCGAACGCTTAGCAGTTTAGGCCGGAATGTCCTCAGGACTTCCTACAGGCCAGTCATTACAAGCACTCCCCTGAGTGTGTGTGAGACACTGATGCAGTCAATTGTTCACCCAAGCACAACCTTGATGGGCTTTTATGATGAGGATTCGGTCCTCTCATTGTTAACGTAATTTTCTGGCACCGTATTTTCTGCACTAGTTTACTAAGATGGAAACCCTCCCGCCTACCAAGGACTTCCCTTTGTTGTCTTTAATAAACAAGCCGACGAAAATAATCCCTTTGTGTGTTTTTCTCTTTGGGTCTCCATGAATGTCTAATTGGCTGCCTTGCGATGCAGAGATTCCAGCTCCAGCAATGTCGACGGCACCACGAGTCGTCCTCAGCCCTCAGAATGACCGCAGTGAAGTGAACGGGCGTTCATCGCCATCACTCTGGGCTTTTAATCGTAGATGCAGAGAACTGCGAAACACACAAGCACCAACCGACGGGCTATGAGAAGTGGGGGTCTCCATCCACACTGCGCTGCAGTGTGGAGACCTCTGGACCTCTGGTCTCCTCTGGAGACCTGCAGCTGGCTGGGAGTTGCCTGTTTTCGCAGAGTTAACTGAAGAGATCAACAGCTGCAGCTCGCACCGTGCCCACGAACCCGTGCGGGTGGCGAGGGGCGTGTGCCGATGGGAGAATTGCCCTGGGAGTTCGTCCGGATTGCCCTGCCAGCGGCTCCGCGTATATAATTAGAACGGAGCTCTGCGTGCCTCTCAGGAAACAGGTTATCCATCAGTGCCGGGGAAAACAAAAGGAGGAAGGCCCATGTGCCTGGCCAGCATGCACGCTAATTGGAGTCTGGCGTTTTATGGTACAGACTCACTCCGTTACAGTGTACAGTGCATCGGTGTGTGATGGGGGTTTAATGACCAGGCAACATAACCGGCCTGACTGGGGTTTTGCGACAGCTCGTATGATGGATGTCCACGATGTTTGGTAAGCATTCACATTTGGCCGGTACGACGGCAGTAGGACTGTAGCCGTAATTTATGAGACCCCAAACCAACCAAATATTATTGTTTATAATGAATTCATCAACCTGTTTTCTTTTCCTCTCCATTACACACCACCTCTACGTGGAGCCCAGCGCTTTTCAACCCCTGCTATGGCCGCCAACCCAAAGTTTGCCTGTAATCTTATGGGAGGATCTGGTTTTTCTGAGCACACAAAGCCAGATTAGCTTTTAATAAAGCAGGATGCCAGACTGTCCAGGCCGTTGTGCCAAATTCTACCTCACTGCTCACTGTTAAATGCATATTCATCAGAAAATGACTTGGTTTGTATTTGGTTTGTATTTGGTTTGTATTTGGTTTCTTAGCCTGAATCGTGCACCAGAGGCTCTCCCAATGATTTTCTGAGATTCATGTGATGGCATCTCGCTGCTCAGGGGATAAGTACCCATGTGATGCGCCACTCAGGGGAGGTGCCCATGTGATGCGCTGCTCAGGGGATAGGTACCCGTGTGATGGCATCTCGCTGCTCAGGGGATAGGTACCCATGTGATGCGCTGCTCAGGGGATAGGTACCCGTGTGATGGCATCTCGCTGCTCAGGGGATAGGTACCCATGTGATGGACCACTCAGGGGATAGGTACCCATGTGATGCGCTGCTCAGGGGATAGTTACCCGTGTGATGGCATTTCGCTGCTCAGGGGATAGGTACCCGTGTGATGGCATCTCGCTGCTCAGGGGATAGTTACCCGTGTGATGGCATCTCGCTGCTCAGGGGATAGTTACCCGTGTGATGGCATCTCGCTGCTCAGGGGATAGGTACCTTCAGGGGATAGGCTTGCCTTCAGCAGGCAAATGAGACAGGGTAGAAAGAAATGAAAAGTTTAAACACGAACCCTGTTGCAAAAGTAAGAGAAAAAGCGAGAAAATAAACATTCAGGGGGCAACAATCGAAGAGACGAGAAGAAAAAAAAACAGGTAAAATGCAAGCCTGAAGCTGAGTCTCTCACATCACAGTAAATTATTTGTGCTTTGCCTTGCGAAGTTCATAGACTAAACATTCACGACAGTCGGGACTTTGTGACCCATGGCTGGGGCATCCGGCTGAAGAGCTACACGTCCTCAATCCCAACCCTAAACCTCTAAACCTTTAAGCAGGCCTAGGAAATCAGTGCATGTGCAAATAAACAACCCTTATCTCAGCAGCAGGACTAACACTTGGATGGACTATTACTGCACGTAATTATCGTATCTCAAGAGCTGGAAGGACAACCAGCCTGAATTTTAAAACTTCAAAGAAAAGAACTTCGGGCAAAAGAAGCAGAAACTCTGGTTGGAAGAAGCATGTAGATTAATCATCTTCAGACCAGGGATAGGTCAGTGTTCTGTTATGCTCTAATTAATGTCCTTCTAATGACCATGAGCAAACGTTGAAACAATAAAACATAAGAAATTCATCAGACATTGGACTAAAGTCATGGATGTTCAGGCATATATCCAGCAGTTCTTCTATGGAATTTTAAAAATGGACCACATTCATTTGTGCCGAATTTGTTGTTGGTTGAAGGGTGTCCCTTGTTTGCTCCTGATTAAAAATATCAACATCCTCATTTCCTCTGTGGCTTTAATTAAACTGACCCTAAGCCGACAGCCCACATATTAAAAACAATAACAGGACATGAAGAGAGGGCAGGACCGTGTGAGCCATGTGGGCAGAGTCAGTGCTTCAATCTGGGGACCGACTGCCAACTGTCAACTCCTGGGCAAAGGCGCCTGGAGTGGGGAAGAGAACCCTTGTGATCAACTCAATGGATTTTTTCTTTTCCGAAACGCATCGCTCTGTTCAGAAATGCAACGCCCTGTTCTGAAACGCATCACTCTGCTCAGAAACGCATCGCTCTGCTCAGAAACGCATCGCCCTGTTCTGAAACGCATCACCCTGTTCAGAAACGCATCGCTTTGCTCAGAAACGCATCGCCCTGTTCAGAAACGCATCGCCCTGTTCAGAAATGCATCACTCTGGTCCGAAGAGCATCGCCCTGTTTTGAAACGCAACGCCCTGTTCTGAAACGCATCGCTCTGTTCTGAAACGCATCGCCCTGTTCAGAAACGCATCGCTCTGCTCAGAAACGCATCGCTCTGCTCAGAAACGCATCGCCCTGTTCAGAAACGCATCGCCCTGTTCAGAAACGCATCGCTCTGTTCTGAAACGCATCGCTCTGTTCATAAATGCATCGCCCTGTTCTGAAACGCATCACTCTGGCCCGAAACGCATCACCCTGTTCAGAAACGCATTGCTCTGGTCCGAAACGCATCGCCCTGTTCAGAAACGCATCGCCCTGTTCAGAAACGCATCGCTCTGGTCCGAAACGCATCGCCCTGTTCAGAAACGCATCGCCCTGTTCAGAAACGCATCGCTCTGGTCCGAAACGCATCGCCCTGTTCAGAAACGCATCACCCTGTTCAGAAACGCATCGCCCTGTTCAGAAACGCATCGCCCTGTTCTGAAACGCATCGCCCTGTTTTGAAACACCCAGGACACCCAGGACACCCCTTCAGGAGTCTGAATTTTCAATTTCAGTTCAATATCCCGTGCTCTAAGGCACGCCAGGTCTTCTTTGTGCAGAAGAAAAAGAGGCACTTGGTCACTCCCGAGAACATCTGAGGTCCTCCTCAGCCCTTGTTCGGGGCTTAGTTGACATCACTAGGAAGAGCTCATATAAATGCTTTACATGGTTAATTAATTTACATTCACAGGCCAGATAAACCAGGCCACAACAGGGCCCTGGTGTTCTATACCTCCGACCTCCCGTGGTCAAAAGAACGCTCACAATCACACAGGGAGATGGACGGCTGTCGAATGAGAAGGTTTCTGCAGAGAGGCCACTCTGTGGGAGTCCCCTTCTGCACATAACCGATTGTACAAAACTGTTGTTGACGCTGGTGGGGGAAAAGAGCCCGTCTGTACATTTGATTTCTATAGAGCCCGCCTTTCTCCTCAGCGGGGAGCCTGAATGAATAGCACGGGCCTGCATGTGAATTCCGTAAATACAGGGCGTGGGGCAGGTTAGGGGGACGCGTTGACCTGCTCTCAGCCTCCGCGCTGCCGAGCATCGCATGGACCGTCCCGGCTGGAAAGGTGGCAGCTGATTTGCGGTGTTTGCTTTGGCAACCGTCCCCAGACCAGAGACGGCAGCCTTCCATTAGGGGCTAGCGGGACTTCCTCCAGCCCCTTTCCGTCAATATTCAACAATGCTCTGGGACCCTGTGAAAATGCCACGGTACCCCCCTCAGAGAAACCCAGGGAGCAACTGCACCCCTGCTCCCCTGGGGATTCTGGGAGTACATACCTGGAGCACAATGAACTGGAAATCATTGTTTCTTTTTGGCTGGCATGTTTAGGGTTAAGAAGCGTTAAGAAGAGTAAAGGAGCTACGGTTACAAGAAAACATTTCTGTGGCCAGTGAAAAAATATATAAGCTTCTTTTGTCAGTATATAATTGACAGTGTGTACGTACGGCATGTTATTTTTCAACACAGCTGTAATGTAGGGTAAAGACATTACCTACAATTACAAAGAATCTCCTTCGAATCAGACATTCTGCTTTTGTCTGTCCTTTATAATTCAGTGGGGGGATTAATTTGAAATCATGTTAATCATGTGAAACACGTTTCAGGTGTGGTTTTGTGTTTTCATGCAGACGTGAGCCTCTAGGTATTTCTGGTTTTGGTCTGACTAGGTGACACAGTCCAATTTTTATTTTCTACACACTGCCTGTGTGTAGCCATGATTTATCTCAACATTCACATCATCTATTTATACAGAAGCAATCTTAAATTAGCTCTAAAAAACCTGCCTTGCTTCTTTTATTTTTAATTAAAATTGATGGCATATTTTTTTCCTTCGATCTTTTTTTTTAAATATCGATCTTACTGGAACTGAAAATACTCGAGGGTTTTAAATGAGCAAACGTGACACACTTTGTAATTTTAGAGCATGACCAGGGTCCTTCTAACTCCACCGTGTCTCATGGTCAGATAGCAGTTCCTGTGTTTGTGCGGGTTCCTGTCTCATGCTGTCACCCTGTCGCCATTGTTTCCTAAGAGTCTCTGTCGCTAACCTTGTCTACACCCACCTGTGTTTACCACTTTCTCCTCCGAAAAACAAAAATAAAGTGATCGTTTTGTCCCATGCGGGAACAGGCAGCCCACGTGCCAGATTGATGTTGATACAGAGAAATTCTTCGCTGTTGACTTTCCACAATGTTGCGAGAGCGTTTTTTTGCCGGAGAACAGTCTCCTTGTCTCGCCCAAACAATATCTGGCTGGCTCGCCAGCTGTATATCAGGGGCGCCGTTCAACCGGAGGTACATCGATCCAGCTCCGAAATAACTTCATGATTACTTTTATACACAGGCCACTTTTAAAGAGGCCCACTCCTAATTAAATGACCGGAAGGTGTAACAGTCCTGTCCTCAGAGTCATTTTCTGGGGTCGACATAAAGATTAGATCCGAAGGTTTTTGTAAAAATAAATAAATATTATTTATATATAAAAAAAAAGGATATCAAATCTTTTTTATGTATGTATTTATTTTTGCCCGATACCATGTGGATCATGAACCGAGCTCAGCCTCTCTAACTCACATTCAGTGGATTAAATAAGTATAGAGAGAGCAGCAGCAGTGGGTCAAGACAGTCGGTACCGCTGACCCGCATGGCAACCCAGTCGGTACCGCTGACCCGCATGGCAACCCAGTCGGTACCACTGACCCGCATGGCAACCCAGTCGGTACCTACCGACCAGCATGGCAACCCAGTCGGTACCACTGACCCGCATGGCAACCCAGTCGGTACCTACCGACCCGCATGGCAACCCAGTCGGTACCTACTGACCCGCATGGGAACCAAGTCGGTACCTACCGACCCGCATGGCTTGGGTCCTGTGTTGATCAACCAGGGAGGTCTTCCTTATCACTTTGTGTGTACAGCTCTGTTTATACAGATCTTCTCTGTGATTTCTCACAGGTCCCAATCAGGTTGATCTGAGGTGCTAAATAAGGATGAAATGTGCATTGTCCACAAGGTCCGGCTTTCAGTAAAAAAAAGTGTCATGTGGGAGAGATGGGCTAAGAGCCACCTGCAGGGTTTCAGTCAGTGCAAGGGTGAACACATTCACATTATAACATTTAAAAGCTTTGACATTTTTTCGCTGGCTTCATTTTCAGCATTAAATATGACATGTCTGCGTAGAATTTTCTCCTCTGTCAGTGTCAGAGTTTGGAAAGGAAAAGGACACATCCTGTCCCCTACCAACAAGGGCCTTCTGGATTCTGTCTCTGCGGAAAAGGACATTCACGAATGTCAGTCACACGTCTCTTTCGGACTCAAAAGCTAAGACTTTTCTTTATTAGGCATTGTTGTGTTTAATAGTCCACATTTGACAGTAAGCTGCAAAGCAGAAAGGGCAGGCTGTATTGTTGAATAGCAAATTAAGTTCTCCGGGTGATACAAGGGGCAGAAAAGGCGAAGACCTTTCAATAACTGTAAACTGTGTGTACTGCCAACCAAATCGGTGTTCTGGCTCCAAAGCACAACTGCAGGCTATTTTCATTTTTATGGACTTTCAAAACCTGAACTTTTCTCTTTCAGCAAAGAGAAAATATGCCATGTGTCCAATTTTTATTCAACTAAAATATTGCTCACTTGAAAAGATAAAAAAGAAGAGTCCAGCACTGAACGTTGAAATGCTGATGATAAAAGACTGAATTAAGTTGTGTTCTCATATTAAGGTTATTTATGTCGGCACACATATGAACTTCGTATAGCAGAATAAAAAACCGAAGATGGAAACGGTATCTGCTTCTGAATGTTATTGTAAGAGTGTTGCATGGTCCAATACAGATTCTAAGAGAATTAGATTTAACAGGTAGTGAAGAAAGACATTCAATCTCCACTGAAAAACTGAACAGGTCCCGAAACAGAGGCTGTGCATTGGTTACTCAACCTTTACAGGAAAGGGGGGGGTGAAGCAACACAAATATTTCATCAATCACGTCGGGCTTACAGAAACACACAGAAATCTGCCGAACACTGGGGAGTGGGGCAGAAGTGTCTGATGTTCCTGTGTGGAACGCATCACATCAACCTTCATCAGATAAGGCAGAGTCCAGACCAGACCAAGCAGTCATATCATTCATAAAAACAAAACAAATATAGTCACGGGACATATGTTCTCTTAAAAAATAGCTTCGTCCCACTTGGTTGAGAGAACCAAGATACGTCGTGATATAAGACTTTTGAAAAAAATAAAAAAATAAATACAATTGGACTCCAAAGGTCAGTAAAGCATTAATGAATTAATTTTAATTTCAATTGAAACTTGTCTGCCCGTTCTGTTTGGTTAGACCTTCAGTGATTATGCTTTTGCTCGTATTTATTCTGCTGGTTTGAGAAGGCCGCCGCCCCTGGTGTTTTGTTCCCTGGGCCGAATTTCGTCGATTTGTTATGCTGTTAAATGCGGATTTTTATCTAATCTTCGTGTCAATCGTATTTTATTTTCATTCACACTTACAAAGTGCAGTACATTTTCATTTTTTTTATTTCAAGAAACGTGTATTTGAGTAATCGCATCGAAAAATGACGGGTGAACGCCAGCCGTTCGGCACCTGGGTCCGTTTTTTTAATTTAATATGGCCCTGTAGGTATTTTATAAGTCCACATAAAACGTCTAAAATGTACTTATTTTTATTGTGTGGCAGCCTAAAACACGATGTTTCTGGACGGACTGGGTGCTTGAGGTAGGGAAAGCCCAATTGCTTCTTTGTTGGTAACGGGACAATTGAAACATCTGGGCGCGATATAACCATAAAACTCTAGGCTTCTCCTTTTTATCATAGAGAGAAACGGAAATCGTGCGGCTACGTGATATTACAGCCGAATAAATCATTAGTTATTGTTACTAATCGTGTGATCACCGCTGTCATTAAATTTAGATATTTAATTTAGGAAATGTATACTCTCGTGGCCTATAACGTTGACACGCATACTTCTCGCGCGCGCACTCATGTGATTTATTTTAGAGTTCCAGACCAATGGCGATTCGTTCTTCTGCCGTGCACTGGAACCGGCACTATTAGAAACCGCAGATACAACGAGCAAAAATACCAAACTCAAATAGTAAACTCGTTAGCAGTCCATTAAATTAAATCAGTGGGTCATTGCTTATTTCTCCTTTTAACCACTTGTTTAGTTAAAATTTCACACAGATTTACTGGGGTGCTGTCTCGATCGTATGAAATTGTGTGATCTGAGCTCTTTCAACGCGAAGGGTGATAGATCACAGTAGTACCCGAGACTGAATTCGCATTGATTAATAACGTCCAAAGACCCCTATTACACAGAAAGACAAATACACAGTCTTTCGGAGCCCCTCTCCGGCTCGGAGTGAGGTCGTGACCTTTGTCATTCCTCATCATACAGCGAACATTGTTTACAGCCCTCCCACCTGATGATAAATCCATCTAACCAAGTCCTGTCCATACGCTCGGCTCTTCCGTTTCATGGCATTTGTTCTGTTGATCGTTTACATATTAACTAAGGCCTTAAAAGAGGTCGAAACATCTGGGCGAGATACAGCCATAAAACTCTAGACAAAAAGAGGATCCCATTTTCAGAATACAATGAATTAAACTGAGGTTTTCCGCACAGCCTGGCGATTTAGCGTGTAAAATACTGCTAAATCCTATATTTAGTAAATCCTAAATTACTTAATACTGCGACAGTCTTACCGCCAGAGCCAACAACTCCTTGTCATTTCAAATAATCATAATAATAAATTATTAAATCATGTGAACTGCCTTGTTAAATCTGCCATCCCTGTGTGTGTAACTACAGAGAAGTGATCCGAAGTTAAAAAATAAACAAACAATAAATATATATTTTCATACCATATATATTACTTTATGCGTGTGCCTACCAAGTATTACTGATTTATCTGATTATCTGTAGTTATTGGAGAGATCTTGACTGGTATGACGTGTAATCAGGTCTTTTGATAGGATAATCTCGTTCGCTTCCGATTTCCAGAGCGGTCTCAGTTTATATGACGAAGTGTGTATTTCAAGAGAAGAAACGTTACTTGCTTCAGCCAGTGTACTTTATATTTTGGTTATTCCGTGTGATATCCGAAGATTAATCTCACCTCACCATTTTCTCAGAGTTGATTTGTTGCAATTTGGAGTGGTCTTGAAGTCAGATATACTGTATTATGGTTGGATGTTGGTTCTGGGAATTATTAGAGAAGTAATGAATCATGATGACTGTACCGGAATAGCAGACCAGTAGAACCGCTAACCTCCCGATACTCATTTGTTAACATCATACATTTACTGTGGAGATTTTATGCATGTATAGAGTTGAATATGATTTGATTACAGAAAAACGAAGATAAATTGACTAAAATGTATTATTATTGTGGACGTTTAAAATTGGTTTGTAATTTATCCGTGTATTATTATTTTTCAATCTGTTGTGTTTATATAACTTATCTGATGCCCTTTTAGAGAGCTACCTAAGATTTAGATTTGTCATACAGATTTGTACACACACACCCACACACTTGAGAAATAAATGTAGTTGTTTATGGGTTTTTACATAGGCATGCACCGACATCTGTATTCCTCATTCAAGTCACCCAAGAATACAGAATAATCATTAAAATGAATGAGAAAGTGCGGCGGATATTAAAATAAATCTTGTGACTGAATAAAAATAAAGGACGGTGAACTGGCCCAAAGGCCCTGTTTATTTAGTGATGCGGAAACATTTTGTGATGTGATTGGTAT
>JAOYSI010029518.1:0-30242 GCA_025775065.1 Hiodon alosoides
CACACACACACACACACACACACACACACACACACACACACACACACACACACACACACACACACACACACACAGTGCAAAGACGTCATTGAATTGATAGTTCAATTTCGATCTGTGCAAAATCGCAAAGCTCGCTTCTTTTATCAATCTATATTGGCTTTGCTGCTCACGGAGAATATGGCTAATCTAAACAAAAAAAAATCCACCTTAGCAACCGTGAAGCCGCAGGTTTTATAGACTTTCAGAATTATAAAATGTTGACGTTTGATTACTGCCAATGCAATTACGTATCAAACGAACGACAATCTCTTAATATCACAGCAAGCCGACAACAACTACTGAACCAAGCCAATTAATTAAGCAATTCGATTCGGTCAGGTTAGCTAGATATCCGAGTATCCGTTTTTAACAAAACCCTATTACAAGTTAAATATATATTTATCGTATCACCTAAAACGTACATTTGAAGAAAAAAATTAATTAAAAGGAGTGGATTTTAACGCTTGAAATGGAAGCATGTCCTCACCTGCATAAAAGTAGCCATTGTTGAGCAATCTGTTTTTATCCTTGACTGCAATTTATGAAATGTCATGCCCTGCTCACCAAAGCAAGGTTCTTCGTAGTCTGCTTCTCAGTTCCCGTATTTAGCTCGACGGAGTACACGAAATGCTCCGCGCCGTTTAAACCCTTACGTCACAATCCGGTTTACCTAATAATCTGATTTACACTCCTGTAGTATGCGTTTCGGTGCACCTGCTACCTGCCGACATAAATCGCTGCTCGTGCTCGCGCATTCATCACAACAAGATGCATATTTCGATGCAAGCCATGTGCCAAAATAAACCGTAAATTCAGTAAACTGGGAGAGTCGCGTGATTTGAGAACTGTAAATCACACACCCCGGAAGTGTAGTGTGGCAGATTTTATTTCGATAATAAATGTGCTTAATTCTTCGCAAGTGCAGTGCACAGTGCATCATAGGAAGTGTATATGTGTTTATAACCATTACAGGAGAAGAGTAATTTGAAGTAAACCTAAAGGCAGGGATGCAAACAGGTAAGGGGTAAAAAAGGTGAGAACATTGCGTGGTGAGACCCCCCCCCAAGAAAACTTTCTCCTCGGATCTACATGAATCTCGTAGGTGACCTATTTTGACCTCAAAACGGTGAATTTCACCCAAAGGTGAGGAGTTTGCATCTCTGTAAAGGCTCATGTTCTTTCACCTATGAGTCATTACTACATGCTTTAAGACCACCCTAGTTCCACTAAAGAAGTAAAAATTAAAACATTTTCACACAACAACCTGTAGATAAATTTTATTACTGTCAATACCAAAACACATGTATAACGCCATGTTTTAACACATACAATTAGAGGACACGTATGAACAAGCTGATCTGAAACAGGCCTTAGCAAAAATGATAAACAATAGAGCCCCACTCAACTCCAATAAAGCATATTGTATTATAGGTAAATATTTTGCTGCAGCAGTTTTAAGTCAATGCCTCAGTTCTGGACTCATCACTAGGGATGATGAAAAGGACAGAAAAAAAGGGTATGTAACCATACTGTGAACATGCACGTGAACACGCACACGCACAGCTTTTATTTTGCAGAGATGGTGAGGTCTGAAGCCTAGCTGGCCTGAGGGAGGAAGTATCCATGCATGTCCAGGTGGAACTCTGCATCCACAGAAGCTCGGGCGATCTCCGTAAAAGATCTGGCATCCAGCAATAGCAAGAAGGAAGATTTCATTGGATCCAAGCTGATGACTGAAGATAAAACAACACCTGGGAATACATGAAACCTGTGTAACTAAAATCTTTTTTTTATCCCCATGAAAATCTAGTGTTAATCAAAGTTACATGACAGTGACAAAATTATTGACCATTAACCATTTTTAGGCATCTTAACCATTTTGTAGTGCTTGAGACTTTAGGTTTAAAAAGTCAGCGGAAAATTCAGCGAGTACCGTCATCCTCATCCACCGCATTTGGCCTGGCGATGAAGACTCCTTCGGAGGGCCGGCAATTTTCCTCCGACCATTCCACCATCTTCTTCATCTCAATGTCAAACTTCATTACCTATTGTCCATGTGATACTTTTACTCAAGTGCAAGTTTACTGTGTAACTTCACAAATACCAATGAATGCTATTAACAAAACAAAAACAAATTTAAATTTGTCTAACCTTTGTAGACATAGAGGACATCTCGGCATGGGTCAAATAAACGTGTCTGTGCCTCTTACCATTGAAATCATAGTTAATCCTGGGAAGTTCCACCCCTGTTAGGATTACAAGGTTCAGAATGAACGTGGTGAAACTTCCACAGAAATTCTAGAAAGTGCTCCTTATGGCTGAAGCGACAACTGAAGAGGACTGTTCCTCCCATTACACCACAGTCAGCAGCTGTATCTTCTACATTAGTATCACCGACACCATGATGGTATCAAGGAGAACTAAACCAAACTATGTATTGTGGCCATCAATAGAGCTCCGGGTACGTATGGGGATATCAGTTCAGTATCAATTCGTACGCAAGTACCTTCGCAAAGTACTTCTGGAAAACAAAGTAAGCCCTCTTTCTCCTTCACAGCACTCGCCGTGGTGAATTTTAGCTTAACCAGATTGTCGCCAATCTTCGCCTCCTGTAAGAACAATGTAGATGGTAAAATTAATTCAATTAATTCAATTGTCCACTCATTTGATTCCCTAGTGAGACTCTTATAGATACTGAGAGGTTAATTGAGCTTAGCAGCTCCTTCCCCAAATATCGTAATAACATAATTTCAGAAGATCAGACCGATTACGGTCTAAGGAGACAAACAATACCTTGTCAGCCTGCAAAGGTAGGACAAATCTCTTGTACTTCGGCTTTGAGAGGTTGTTTCCCAAGTTCCCAGGCCTTTCTGATTCCTGCCGCAGATTGCTCAAGTAGAACAGGTCATAAAGACTGTTGTCATCGTACGCGATGACATCGAACACCACGTGGTTATCTTCCTCAAAGGCATTGACATGATGGTAGACAACCATTGAATCTCCGTAGAACTTGGTCGCCACCTCCTTGCGGGTCTTTATGTCAATCAGATGAATCAGGGTCTGAAGGTGACACACAGAAAAGCCAAGGATGCTTCCACTCTGAGCACCAAGGTACAGTAAGTTTGGGTGTGAGAGATGTGAATGGAATCAGACTCATGTTTTTTTTAGATTAAAAGCATGTTTTTGTGTGTGTGAGAGCCATACACACAACACACAAAAGAAAGGCTTGATGACAAAGACAGTTCTTACATTGTCTTCAGGGTGGAACTTCAGGCAACTGGCCCAGTTTACGCCCCTAATGTAAGCTGTGGCCATCTTAAGAATGTCAAGCTTGAGGGGCTGTTCGATGAAGATGATGTAGTTGTCAGTCATGCCAAAACTGTGGTAGTAGCTTGGAGTGAGGAGGGAGCGACAGGGCACCGTACACAACACCTCTAGGTTCTTCAGGGCAGGTGTATTCTCTGCACCACCTGTGAACAGCCACGAGGATAAAGCCACAAGCCATACCTTTTGAAAAAAAACATTACCTAATGATACCACTAATGACATAAAGCTACATTAAATACTGCAAATTTATCAGACGCAGTGACGCCATAGATCAAAAACGCTAACAAAAGGAATTCTAGCCAGTAAAATCCTAGATGTGAAGATTCCGTACGTTTTTGACGGCTCCAGTTCCACTTTAATAAATGCACTCGCTTAGAACATCTATATTTAAACCATCTACAAGTAGGGGGCAAGGGGGATAAAAGTGTGTATGGCACTACAAAAGACATGACAATGCAAGCGCCATTCACAGTGAAGACTCACTTACACTCTGCCTTACGTTGAACTTTAAATATTAAGTACTTCGTCTTGCCCTTTTCAACTATCGAGGTCCCCACGTTGTAGCTGTTGCCCTCCTTGTCATAGTGTGGGTGTGACGTCACCAGGTTCACAGGAAGGTATTTCAAGTAGTCAACCTAAGAAGGCAGACGGTGCTGAGTGCAAGGGGGCCTTAGCGAACCAAACAGATCAACGCCTTGAAAGGATGAAACTGCCGATGCTATTACCTTGTCCAGCGTCTCCAGGGTTTCTGGGTCTATTTTGCGGATGTAGTTGGTCTCCGAAGTGGCATAATAATCTTCACCGTATCTAATTACATTGTTCCCACAGTTGTCAGTGAAGTCCGGGATGGCGTGGGACAGAAAATTGATGAATCTAAAATATTAAAATGACAAATATGGTATCCCGCATGCATTTCAATTCAATGTGTTCGACATGTTCTGTTTCCAAGTAGCAATGGCTTCTCTAATCAAAGACTAACTGGCCCATGTATAGAAATAGGTTTCAGATGTTGGTAATAACACCACTTATTGGTTGCTGGGATGGACAGAAAAAGCAAAAAAGTAACTAACTTGAAGAATATACTTTTGCTGGGATCTGGGTAGGCCATCGTTCCCATTTCTGAAATTACTATTCTTTTGGCTTCCATGTTTGCTTTGTATGTATCTCCCCTCAGGTATCTGCTTCTGTAGGTGACAGCCCCTGCAAGACAATAGGATATTTAAACAGGAAGAAATGGATTACAGCTACTTTAAAACTTAAACACGTACTGAGCCTCACACACAGTGGTACTTTGGAGACCCCAACTACCAAATTGTTTTATTCAAGAGAGGTAGGTTCCCCACCATCTTTAAAGGTAAAACTGTGAATCAGCGCCATCCCATCAAACCAGTGGTTGTAGCTGGAGTCACCCACAGTGAACATTCCTGGCCCATTGCGCAACAGCGTGCCCTGCAGCCAATCAGGGAGAGCCCCTACCAACACAGACACACAAAGTAAAGAGTTAAGATTAAAGAGTAGTTTGTTTGTCCGAATTTCAGACACAAGAATCATCAGCATGTAGCGATTAAAACGAGGACACATCATTCTATACTCACCATGTTTAAATGGTTTAAATTCTACTTAAAATAATTAAAGCATTCTGGTACAACCTCACAGTGTAATTCAGTACTTAAAGACAAAGTGCAATGTTTTCAATGACGCATGACAAGCCAATAAAACGGTTTTGAATCTAATCAAATATCGTATCTGAGATTATAAAAATTCTGGCAGGTAAACTAATCGACTACACCAGTTTGAAATCAAATGTTGACTAAGCCATGGCACTATGCATCAACAGAGCCAGACATCTTATTCGAACAGACAGCATTGGCAGGCGCAGCAGTAAGAGCACTGGGAATGATTGGATAGCTATTAAAAATTAAACACTAGTAGCTGGTTAGTTGGCATAGTCATTTTTGCAGGAATAATAGCAGGGAAGGATGAGAAAGAAATGAATTGCCCTGGAAATAAATAGTCTTTGGAACAGTACAGCACGTGTATTCTGTTCCATTTTTACGTGCATTTGTGCAGGACGCAACAAGATGAAGCCAATACACTGAGCTAAAGGAGCGTTGCTAGGCGACAATGATACAGTGGAGTTACCATGAAGGCGATGACGCTTTAGGGAGAAAATGGAGAGGCATGTCCCTTTCACCAGCATTTCCAGCAGGTCCTCAGTAAGCCAATAGGAGACACTCATTAGTGAGAAATATTGTTTATTTAACCCACCACTCCGAGCCACTGAGATATCCCGGTCACAAATGGATAATGACATGAGCCGGATTCAAACCACCGAACTCCAGATCAAAGGGCTCCGTCATTGCTCGGTGAGCACCTATACTGACTGAGGCCCTCGGGAGACTATAGCCAGATACATTTTCATGCCATCTGATGAGGCAATCTCCACAGAATTCATCCACTCAAAAACAATTTGGGGCAGGGGGAATAATCCCTCTAACCAAAAACTCTGAGCTTGGGAAGCCATATATTGACTACAGAATGCAACTTCAAAAGGTATGCCCACAGGTGATTACATTAGGCTAGGTAAATGGGCAAGCAGACCTCAGTCTTAACGAGGGGCAAGCACGTTGGGTTGTGGGCAGCCAAAACTGAACAGAATGAAGAAAAAGGAAGGAAACGCTAATACAGCTGACTGCTGAGTCAAACCCTGGAAGAGTAAATCAGGAAGCCCATCATATGCTTGACGTCTGGGCGGATGATGACCTCTGAGAATGGAAGGGGGAGGAGGGTTACAGTACGCTAATGCTGGGGGCTGCAAATTCAATATGTGGCCTACACAGTGCTGTTGCAGCTGATAGTCATGGACAAGTGCCTGGTTTCTAATTTTGAGAATGAATGATCAGCCAGGATTGGGTGGAAGAACTGGACAGAGGTGCATGGAGGCTCCCATTGGAGCAGGCATTTGTGGCTTGTCTTACTCTGAAGTTATATGGATACACTCATCTTTGCAACTATCATGTAAACCAGCTGAAAGTACTCTTATTACAATAAATAAAAGCAAGATTAATTCCATAAAAGAAATAAATATATATTTTTAAATAAGCTAAGGAAGGTAAACTATACACGCAAGTTAACAAGTCAGGCAATATGAGACTAAAAACAGCATATATATATATATATATATATATATATAAATAAAAAGCCAGGTTAAAGGGGTTTTAATAAAAGACTGACTTAGCAGCTTTTATATGGGCCTAAACTGAAAAGGAGAGGTCTCCCTCGGTTTCAGCTCGAGATTCTGGAACAGTCAGACTTTTTTATGGGTTGAGGTATGCCAATGGTTAAAATCTGAGCAATATACTCAGAGACTAGTCTACCTCTCGGCTAAAAAGTAATCAAAATCTTGAAATCAATTCTGAAAGTACAAGGAGAGCCAAGGAGAGGGGTGTCATTACATCCGTTTGTCTGGAGTCTTGCCAATGAATGTGTAATAGTACTGATTAAGGCAATTAAGAGAGAATTGCCGTAATCTAGCCTTAAGGAGATGAAAACCAAAGGAAACGAGGAGATGATCTTGTTCTACATTAAACATGGTCACAAGAACCTAGTCGCAGTAAATAAGATTTCTCAGCTGAAAACCGATGCGTCATTTAAAACAAACCAGTCCTTTTCATCAATCCCGTTTTAAAGAATCATTCCCTCTGTAATTTTAAGACACAGAGGTGATTGTTATAACCAGAATGCACCGTTATATTAGAAGAATCTGCCCTAGAAACAAAACAATAAGCAATTTATCATTGGTAAAGACCTTGGGAAAAATGAATACATATGTCTGAAAGCTGAACACGGCCCCAAAAATGTACTTTAACATAATATCACTGCTTTTCTAAAGTATTATTAATAGCAGTCAGAACATTAAAATGAATAAATCAATATTGTCTCCCACTTTCGGCCTACTTAATCCCGACTCCAAATGACCCTGCGTTAGTTGATTAAAAAAAATAAATAATAACAATACTATAATGTGTTTGATATAAATTACATTTCTGCTACAGCGTTTGGTTTAGCTTTCGTGCAACGTGCTAATATTTACCACCGTTGCATCCATTCTGGCGGCAATGAGAATCTTTCAAAGGCAACGTACCCTTTCCAGATACGAAAAGTTCAAAGGTATGTTGCGTTGAACAAGTAGATAAATGCCAAAATATAGTTTGACGCACATTTGTGTGATGACTATACGCTTAAAACAAACTATGTTGCCAGATGGCTAGCTCAATCCCTTTTACCATTCATGCAGTTGGTTCTTCCAATTGAAAAATAAAAAAAGTTTTAAGTCAACATGTCTGGCAAATCCCAATCAATTTAACGGCAAGTTTCATGAGCAAAAAAAAAAAAAGTAAGTTTGAACCCTACCTTTGATGGTGGCTTTAATTGGGTCGGGGTGTTCTTCTTTGTTCTTACTGTGCTGGTACTGCATCGTTGAACAGTATGTATGACTAAACTGACGTTGTTTGGTTTTGTTTTGTGTTTTTTTAACCCTCTTAGCACCGTTGATCTTCAATGCCGCTCTTTTATAATTCCACCAATGCGCTGTCAACACGCCGATACAAATCGGGTTGCTTTCTGAATTCGCTTAAGTTTACAAACAAATCCGAATGCCAAACTCGCGTTTACGTCGATCTTGCTGGTCAAAAAGTTGACGTTTGATTTGGCTATGGCAAAACACCTGCTCAATATATCACAATGGACTGCAGCTCTCTAGATTTATATATATAGTTACATTAGGAAGTAGAACCTTTTAATTCAAATTTGTTTTATCTAACACGCTAAATTGAGGCTACATGGATCCCGAGCCAAATTTGAAATATTTGTACGCCTAAACATAATTCATTTTGACTAAACTAATTTATTTTACTTTATAACTTTTTTAAAATATCTGCGCAGCGTTTGTTTGTATTTAGTCAGTGGAACACAGGGCTAATAAGTTTTGTTACTAGGCTATGTATCAAGGTGGAGACCAACAGCTCAAAGTTCAAATCAGACGAGGGACTATGGTGCCGTTCCTTTGAACAATGCATTTAACCTAATCAAAGAAAGGTTGTCATAGCTTACAGTTTAAAATAAAGTAGAATTTTCCCTGTCTAATCTTATGCAACGGACGTTTACTGAAGCTTTTTACGTTAAGTGCTCTTCTACAGTGTAAGACAGGGTAGGCTCTCCTGAACCGGAAAATCCTGGTTCTTAATCACGCCACATATATTTAATTTTTTAAAACATAGTTTATTTTTCCCCCCAGATATTTTCACCAGCCACCGTACACGTAGTGAGATGATAATGATAAGGAAACTTCGCGTGTTGAAAGACGAGGGAGCAGACAGCGGAGAGTTGGCTCTTTGTGTAGGTATTTAATGCTCACACATTCGGTGGAGAAAGGTACTTTTCCTGAACTTTTTCTTAGCCAGCCGTTATCAGTTTGACTTTACAGGGTAACGCTGCTCTTTTCTCTTTTTGCGCCACTGTCATATTTTCTGATATTTTCGTGCGACATGTTGAGGAGATGTTGTCCTGTATGTACGTCGTGACTCGTACGTGTGTCCGCATTTAAAATGCAAAAGAGAATCCTGTCGGGGTCCCCTAGTGTTCGAGGCCCTGGGCTGCAGCTCATTGGGACAATGCGGCCTTGCACATGTGCCATCTAACGCACCTGAAACCTGTGGCACGAGGTGCACAAATAAATTCCGGTCGGCAATTTAATTGGCCTCCGCTACATTTGGCAGCCTGAAATAACGCCGCATATTTTTTTTTTTAATAGCTGTGCACACGGCATATACGCATACGCGTACTCTTCTGAACTGCGCAAGATGCCATCTTAGACAGGCGAAAGATCCGCTTTCGGCTCGGAACCGGTGGCCGGTGGCTACCGGCGATGGGCGCAACATCGGGACCAATCAATTGGCACAGCATTTCAAACATTTTTCACTTTGTCGATAACCGAATAGCTCAAAATGCGGAGGGAAACTAGGTTAATGATCCCGTGCTGCTTAAACGACGTTCTCTTTATCGCTTAATAATAATTTCAAACACATTAGCGGAACTGAATGTGGTCAAATTTAATGAATCCCTTCCGCATTTAACTAGGCAAGTCTCATGAGACTTTAGCATAATGACTGTGTTGTTGTGAGGTTGAATTCGACCTGGTATCATGAAGGTTATAGGAATAAATCGTAATCTGTATGAGATAATTTATCAGTTCCGCTAATGTGGTTATTATAATTAAGCAATAAAGATAACGTCGTCAAACCAGCAGGTTATCAAGCTTTGATAGAGAATGATAATGTTTGTGCGTTGCATAATGTCTTTATCTACTGGACTTAGAAGTCTGTTCAGTTAGACCTAGTTTGCTCTTCTTAAAAGTCAGTGCAACTAAACGTGGTGTGGAGAATCCGGCACGCATTAGCGGAAATGGTTAATCTTATATAGGTCTTTGCCTCATTAAAAAACTTTGGCCTGGTACTTCCTTTGGTCTTAATTGACAAAACAACAAGTAACATAAATTGACGACGGCGATATCTTGTTCATGCATGCTTCTCTGGCGTCATTACGTATTCTGGACACTGTACCTTGGGATGCTAAGGTTTATTACATACTGTAGAGCTCATCGATGTACTCGATGTGTGTGAATGGGCTGGCGATAAGTCATTGCTGTGCCTTCATTTATAAAGCCATTACCTACATAGTTCAGCAGTCAAATGACAACTATCGCCTACACTCAAATTAGAGTATTAATACTCAAATTGGCAAAGGGTTTTCCAGTCTGTTTCTTTTTTATTTTACTTTTTTAAGTTACCACTTAGTTAAAAAAAATATATAAAATAAACTAAGGTTTGTGAATCTTTAAATTAAACGTTTCCAGTTTCAACAAGCTTCTTTTTTGCCAGCAGTGTTTTTGGTGTTATTAATTCACTTCGAGGTACAACATCACACAATAATGATGACACCGGCTGTTTTTTGTCTCCTTTTAATATGGCATGTTGGCATTATTGAGTCGTATGTTTAGTTCAACACCATACAGTACTGTAGTGATAGAAAGCTGAAATCCCTGATCACTGCAAAAGTCAAAGGTTCAGTGTTCTCAGTTGAGTTGGGACAAAATGCTATTAGTTAATATTTTTTAACATAATTCAACTAAATAAATGCTATTTGATACATTATGGACCATAAATAACGAATTTTTAAAAATGCATTTTATAGTTAATATTGAAATGATTAACAATCTAATTTATTTAAGGTTATTTATTAAGGAAACAAAATCACAAAATTCCCACTCCCAGCAGGTGGAGTGATTCTAGGAAATACAGCACTCCCCATCAGGGTGAGGGGGGGTCCTGTTGTGGGATGAACAGGCCATGCAGGTCCCTGTGCACACTGGCACTGATTGAGGCTCGAGCAATCTCCTTCATATCCTTGGCGTTCAGGACCAACAGAAAGGGGGATTTCTCCGGATTGTGAGATATGACCGAGGACAAAATCACGCCTGAAACAAAAATACATTTTTGCGAATGTTTTTCATTTTTCTCTAATGTTCCAGCTGCCGTTGGAATTGTGGCACCACTGGACCTTTCCTTGCCTCTAGAGTCTAGCAGCCGGTTAGAGCTGTAATTAAATTTGAATCAATTAAATCTAGATTAATTCAATTACACTCCATTACACCATTTCTGTCCACATTCAAAGTAGTGATCCAAATCAGTAAAAAAATCCTTTAAAACATCAAATACAAAAGAGAATCATATGGTCTACCCGATACAATTGGACACATCCATGGGTCCAGTTCATTTAACATCTTACCATCATCCTCCTCCACAGCATCCGGGGAGGCCACAAACACGGGCTCAGAAGGGTAGCACTCCTCCTCTATCCAATCCGCGGACTGTCTTGTGACTGTGTCTATCTTGCCCAGCTGTAGGAACACAATTGAGCGTTTGTTTGGTTTTTTTGTTACTGGGATGACTTCCCATGCCCTAAACCCTTTTTGAGAGGAGGATGAATTCTGTGGAGATTGCCCCATCAGCTGGCAAGAAAATGCATCTGACTATAGTCTCCTGAGGGGCTCAGTCAGTCAAGGCGTTCACCTGAGCGTAGACTGGCCAATTAGCTGGAGTTCACTGGTTTGAATCCGCTGAACCTCTCATTGGAGGAGATCATACTTCCTCACCCTCCTCACATGTTGTGGTGAGAGTCATAGCGAGATTAGCAGAATGGGTGATTGCAAATTATGGGGAGTAAAAATACATTTTTTTTTTTAAATGTATAAAAAAATTTTTTTTTTAAGAAAATATATCTTGATCTTCAGACGAGACTTACCTTGTTCGGGTACGGCGACCACTCCACCCTAGATGCGTAGAAGTACCGGTACTTTCTACCATTGTATTTGTAGTTAATCCCTGGTAACTCAACTCCTAGGAAGCAAGGTGGAGTGAGAAAGCACACAATCCTCATGCAGCAAATCGTCTGAGCGTTTTCAATTTGATTTTTTTTTACAGTAATACAGCTCCACCTTCATACATTCAAATGTACAGCCACTGTATGCATTTTATTCTGAATGTTTATGGCTTTCATGGTCACCTCTTCTAAGCTAGAACAAAGACGAAGACAACACTTGCAGAGTTTTTTGCCATTTGGTATTTCCTTGTACGAGAAAGGGGCGACAAATCACAGCCCCACATTTTAATGCCCCAACCCATACACCAGACTTCTATGTCATTGATAAAAAGTGGTATAATAACAACTTTAAACAAATAATAAAATGCTTTTTCAGAATGTACTACCGAGAAAACAAAACCTAAAACAGTTAAATTGTATTAAAATGTGTAAGATACGTAAGAATAAAATAACAAAGGAATACATTTTTAAATGATTAAACACAATATAACTCGCTATGGCCATAAATGTTTTATATGATTGTCAAAAGTCTGGTCAGGGTCCAATATAGCGAAGATTTCTAGAGGCTGGTTTCACATCCAATCATGGCTTCTTATGCGATGCGGCTAACCTTCAAATAACCTGTCAGGCTGGCAGTACACCGAGCCATCCTTCTGCATCACAGCTGTGGCTGTCGTGTCTTTGAGTTTCACCAGGTTGGTGTTTTTTGGTGAATCCTGACAAAATAAGCAATACGATACAGTAACTATCTTCTTTTTACGTGGATTTGGATATGAATTCCGAAGCAGACGAGCGTTAAATTAATAAAATCTCTTTACCTTGTTGAGACTGAGTGGCAGAACAAACCTCTGGCACACAGGCAGGGAGAAAGCCTTGTTGGTCTGGATAAAGTCCTCCGTCTCCAGACTGATGTTGGCCATGTAGAACATGTCATACAGGTTGCCGTCTTCGTACGTGATCATGTCAAACACCACATGGCCATCGTCCTCATACGCATTGACGTGGTGGAACATCACCAGTGCATCAGCGTAGAACTTGGTGGACACAGCCTTGCCAGTCTTTCTGTCGATCAGGTGAATCAGCGTCTAATATAACGAAAAGAATTATTAGAATACCAAAAGGAAAGCAGTAATAAGCTTCAAGCCAACAATCACCCCTGACTAATCACGGCCCCCAGCAGAGCTGACACCACTTACAACGTCGTCTTTGTCGTACTTGAGGCAGTTGCCCCAGTTGACTCCTCGGAAGTAGGCAGTGGCCAGCTTGACTATGTCCAGCATGTAGGGCTGCTCGATGAAGACAATGTAGTTCTCTGTCATGCCAAAGCTGTGAAAGTAGCTGGGGAACCTGCTGGAGCGACAGGGCACGGAGCAAACCTGCTTGATGTTCTTCAGAGCCGATTTCTTTCTGTCTGAAAGGAAAGGCTCTGCCTCAGCTCTGATCGAATGCGTTGCCTATTCATTTTTGGGACGTACGTAAGGAGCTTGATTATACGTTGGCTGTCACATTCTTCCAGATGTCAAAGTGGTATTCCTCTTCTATAGTTATGCCTGGAAACCCTGTAAAATATATACAATGAAACAGGCACATTTCTGCCAGGTAAGGGCCGGTTACCGGAAGCAGTGCCAGGGACCTTGAAGATGACATATTTCGGCCCGCCTACGCTCATGATAGACGTGCCCATGTTGTAGGTGTTCCCCTCATCATCGTAATGAGGGTGCGCAGTCGCCAGGTTCAGGGCAATATGGTTCCTGTAGTTGACCTGGAGTGAGAAATTTAAGGAAGTCAAAGGAAAAATAAGACAACGAAAGTTGCCAACGACAAACCGAGCGCTGCAGACCGATCTATCAAGAGACCTTACTCGCCCTACAGTGTCGAGGGTCTTGGGATCAATCTTGTTGATGTAGTTTACTTCCGATGAAGTGTAATAGTCCTCTCCGTACCGTATAATGTTTATTAGGTTGTTGTCTGTGAAGTCAGGGATTGCGTTGCGCAAGTAGGTGAATGCTCTGGATTGAGACAACATATACTTTCAACATGAGCTTTGCATTATTTGATAGCAAATATATATCAATTGGAAATAGCTTCAGAAATTCGGTTGTTTTTTCTTTTAGAAAAAATGGTTGATTTACAATTCAAAAGGTTTTGAATTTACCTCGAAAATATGTTTTTGCAGGGATCTGGGTACACCATTGTTCCAAACTCAGAAACAATAATTTTGTTGGCTTCCATGTTCTTCCTGTAAGTATCACTGCGGAGGTATTTACTCCTGTAGTAAACATCGCCTGGAAGGGAGACAGAGGGAGACATGTCGTCAGACCCAAAAGACGGACGGATGTTATAGCAAAATCTGTCAGTGACATTTTTTAAAAATCTCACCATCTTTAAAGGTGAAACTGTGAATCAGCGCCATCCCATCAAACCAGTGTTTGTAGCTGGAGTCACCCACAGTGAACATTCCTGGCCCATTGCGCAACAGCGTGCCCTGCAGCCAAGTAGGAAGAGCCCCTGCCAACACACATACAGACAGGATTTTCCCCTCGAGTCTAACTGATTTGTGCAGAAAAAGTAAGTTCAACTTAAACAAACAAAGGAATTCATGGCTGGCTATGAACCTGACACAAGAAAATGATCATATCGTGATGAATTCAGAAATAAATTCTGAAGTACTAAATTATAGATAAGAGATGATTTATTCTGGTACAGGAGACCCCATGCATGCTGTCTTTTGTTGTTGTAAAAGTAAACATTAATTAGGCTCAATTGAACTGGTAACTCTTACTGGTCTCATTTTCACAATGTAAGGATATGGAAAATGTAATGACATTCTTCGTTTAATGACATTCATTAAAGTGCTGACATGCATTAAATTAACATTTTTTAACAGAAAAGATGTTTATCGTTTTACTACAATAAAAACAGCTATAATAACTCATGACTCACAGCATATAATTATCAAGCAACGTTACCGAGTGACACTGAAACTTAACGGTTGGGTAAATGTTCGTGTCCTGATTTTTGTGCGACATTTTCCGAGAACTCTATTTAAATAATGTTAATGAAATGTTGCAGAGATACGGCTGGCATAGCCACTAGTCTTTCGTTCAAAAAATATAAATTCGCTAACAGACTTGTCTTTCATTTGAAGCTTGCAGATTAAGTACAATTTATCATAGAAGACTGTCTGTGATACTGCATCATCACTGTGGTAGGTCTCACCGACACCGAAACCTATTTACCATTTACTAGCAATTTATGCGGTTTCACTGGATTGCTCTTTTTAAAACTAAGATCAATAGACGTGAGACGCTGGGTGTATCCAAATGCCAGGTGTAGAAACATAACCCACACTTTCGTTATGCAGTAGCTGACTTACTAACGCACTACTGATCGTTGGTCTACGAGCAACTCGCCCAGATTCAGGAGCAAGAAGACTCGAAGGACTCAATGTCTATTCAATTTATTGTCGCTTTGAAAGTGCGCGAAAGAAGGTGTTTAGTCAAAACTTAAGACGCATAAACTCGTATGTTTACAGATAACGCGTTGAAACAAATTGCACACCACATGTGAGAAAGTAATACATTGACCCTGAGCAAAGAAACTTTCAAACTGTATGCGAATTACCTGAAACTTTAGCTTTGATCGGCTCTGGTGTCTCTGTGGCGTTCTTGCCTATTATCGCCCGCAGCATGTCTGTGTTAAGATAACTGCCCGACTCAACTACTTTTACGCCGACGATTTTAACTGGTTGTTTTACAACTTAATCTACTGGTACGCCATAACAACAATCATGTGACCACATAAGTACAAATATTACGCAACTACGTGCCACTCATGTTCCTACTACATTATGTAATCGTTTTGTGCATTGACACGTTACCCATATAGCCGTGGCCAACTTACAGTTTCGTTCTAGATTTTAGAGGTTAGAGGTTCCAGTTAAGTAGAGGATATGGCAAATAAGCAGAAGTAGTTTGGACTGGCCGCCGGGAGCACCGGTACATTTTCCGGGGGCCTGAGGGTCGTTTTGCGAAAAATTAGCGGTCTGGTGGTTGGCGTGAATAGGGTGGCCTGGGAGTCAAACTCCGGGCCTGAATTATTGTTTCACTCCGCCCCAGTCCACAATGCAGAATTTTTACGTTGGATTTTCTTGAGGATGGCCATGTTTTATTAGATCTTATTCACGGTGCCCTATATACTTGAGCCTAACCACAGGCTCATCTGCATTGCGATAGACAGCATTGTGCTGTGTGTCCAGGCAACTTTGTCCCAGAGGGCAAATGATAGTGAACGTGACACAGTCACGTATTTAAGCGAGAGCAAGATATGTAGCATGATTGCAGAACCGACCCGCTCACGTTCGACATTATCGTCTGTTTTTACTATTGCTGATAGCGAGTTAAATGGTCAATAAAACCTTCATCGGAGTCTGTGGGCATGCACATTAGTATCTATGATTCCGAACACGCACTCATTAAATTTGAACTCTGAACTCTGAAAACATTGGAAATGCATGTGTCCTATCTTTTATCAAGTTTTTTTCAAGTTCAAGGAATAACTATGTACATATAACCAATATCTGCACAATCATAATATATCTGCAAGAAAACATCTATACGGTGGGTTTAAAAAAAATTTAAATAAGCCCATTAAATATGCTTATGTTGGTGTTAAAGCATCTATAGGATAACAACAATCTTCTGAAAAGGAAAATAATGTTAAAATGATATGTAATACTCATAAAAGACCTCATTGACAAGTTACAAAATACTGTCTATTCCTTTTTTAGTTTAAATAAAAAAAATTTATTTACTGAATATTATTACGTTGATATTTGATTAAAATATATCTCGTATCTCTTAAGCAGTCTCTGTTACGTTTTGCGAACTTGGGACAGAGAGAAACAGATGCGGAAAACCAAAGCAAAACCAGAAATAGCTTCGCTAAGAAAATCCTTTCGGTGCTCTAAAAGCGGCCTTTATTGAGAAAACAGACAACTATGTTGTTTAGTGTTACATACCTCATAGACGCCCCTCTGAGTTGAAAGTGTCTCCCCCATCCATGTCCCACCACAAATAGGAAATGCTCACAAGAATATAGAGTGCCAAGGTTTTATTAGCAGCAAGCCACACATTCAACATAATCCCCCACACAATCCCTCACTCAATGCAGTGGCACCTCCTTGCTCATCAATTATTTAGATAGGTCTCAATTTTAGAACATGAACACCCCAAGTCACCTGTACAATGAAAATTGAGTTACACTACACAACAAACACCCTTAAGAAGTAGAATTTCAACACACTGTTACACTCTAAGATTTTAGTCTATTTTCACACTACCCACTCGAAAGAATAGCCCTGGTTCCTTAAACCTTCTCCCATCCAAGCATTCCACTACTGGTGATACCACCCGCTGTAGGAGGGATGCAGGGCCCTCAAAGGCAACCCCAGATATTTTGCCTTTAACTACCAGCTCACTGCGGGGGCCGACTAGACTAAAAAATACCAAAATGAAACAATCCCTCAGCCATACAGCAAGAGGAGACAATCAGCCTCTTGAAGTGGCATGTGGAAAACATTATTAAGACCAGTTTATTAACAAAATATTTAAAATGCCATTGTCCAACCTCATTCTCACATTATAATTACCGTTAGCTGATATGCCCAGTTTAACACCACTGACCTACACGGCAACCATAGCAACGGAACACAACACGCATACTGTAAGAAACACATTAATTCATTACAAAGAAAAAAAGAAAAACGCAACTGTAGCACCAAAAGACGATACCCTTACTACAATAACATATTCAACTACTACAAGCAAAGAATACAAAACAAAGAAATGGTCTTACCAATTGCTCCTGCACTACACTTCCGTCAGCCTAGCCATTGTGATTGAATTTGACATTTTAGTCATAAAGCAGATGCTGTTATCCATAGCGACGTAAGTGCTGTAGTTTTAGGGTTCAAGCGTAATACCAAACTGAGCCATCTTGCTCTATTTATAATGACTGAGAGCAGGTATAACACCAATGCTGTAAAAAGATAAGATATATAAACCTCCATGAAAATAAAGTTTTTCTCCCAATAGTATTCAAAGACTAACTCTCCCCTGAGGTCCACATTGTCCTCTTCGCCTACCTGAGTGTCCTTAGAGAAGACATCTGTCAACACCAGAACATTTTCCCTCCCATTTGAAGCTGGTTCTAGAACAGTGAAATCTAATGCCAAAACTTCATGTGGACAAAAGGCCTGGAGGCTGCCCATAAAAGGTTTAACTTTTGGATGTACTGCTTTTGCAAGGACACACCTTTCGCATTTTCGACACCCTTTCTCCACATCCCTCACCATGTTAGGCTAATAATAGCGTGACCGTACTAGATGGGTAAGAACTCCTTTCTGAAAGCACTGGGGTAGCACAAGTTGATAATTCTCCTTACCTCCATCAGGAGTATAGATCTTCCAGTACAGCACCCCGTCTCTTTCTCCTAGGCTGGAGAACCAGCTCTTTAGTGCCTCCACTCAATCGCTCTCTTTCCTTTGGGCCCAGGGCCCTGGCCTCCTTACACCAGACCAGAAATGGTCCAACGACTGGATCCTGCCCTTGGACAACAGTCAAATTTGCTTTTGTGCAGCCTAGGGGGGCAGAAATCTCAGACTGAACACATAGAGACTCTTCTCCACCCATCCTTCCAACTGGAAACTCTGGGCACACTTTGTATGCTGGCGGGATAGAGCATCTGCGTTAGTACCTGACAGGGATCCTTGGCCGGTGCATGTTTTATTAAATGTCTCAGCTCTGGTGTGATTGCTTATTTTTTCGCACTGGATATTTTGGCCTTTTATAGATCTTTAAAAATAAATAAATAAATGACATCTTTGCTTGTAAGACATAAGGGAACACAGAGGAGTTGCCTTTTTATCAAACTGACGAGCAATAGTAGATTAAATAAATACACATTATTTCTGATGAACAAAAACTACACCGTGAAAGTGTTATTTTCAAGTTACTTCATTCATTTTATATATTTTTCTGCCTGAAAATAAAATTGATTGGAAAGGAAAACTTTTTGACCAATTACAAAATGTCACAAGGGTGCTTAAGAGTGATACGATTATTGGGTAAGCAGGGAAGCGGGGCTTATCTCCTTCAGCAGGTGACACAACAATGCTTTAATGGCCTTGTGGTCTAGCAGCACAAGCCCCAGGGATATTTACACAGAAGGCCTAAGGGCCGTATTGTTGTGCACTCACAATAGACAGTGCTCTGCGTGTTTGTCGTCCTGGGTAATGCCAGACAAAAGCCGGACAATCAGTCGAGTGGGCCCAGGCCCATTGTCAGGAGCACAGGGGAGATGCCTTTAGAAATGGAAGCGAGCGTCTGACGTCACGGTCCTTTAAAGATGAACTGATGTGGGGGCGCCGCTGTCAGATCCGCTCGACGAAGATGAGTAGAGTTCCTGCCTCTCTCCTTTTGGCTGTTGCACTCCTATGCCTGTGCCCGCCAGCTGCCCTGGAGGGCCTTCCACACGCCCCGTTCTGCCCGGAGTACCAGGAGGGCTTCGACAGCTCCTGCTATGAGTTTGTGAATCTCCGGCGCATGTTCCTCGATGCCCAGAGCTGGTGCGAGCGAGGCGGCGGGCACCTGGCATTCGTACTAAACGACGAGACCCAGCAGTTCCTGCAGAAGCACCTGGAACCAGGGCAGGACTGGTGGCTGGGCCTTGCCCCCACCTCTCAGAACCTCACCTTAGACATTGCCGCTGCTGAAGGTAAGAGTCTGATCATCACTGACACGTGACGTGCACTGTGCTCATAGTCATATTTCACATAAATATCAGAAACATTCTATTTGAAGATTGACATTTGAAAGGTAGCGCTGTGTCTTTTGTGCACACGATATAGCTAATAATTTAGCATCGCAGCATTTTTTTTGTATTTACTCTTTTGTTTTTAATGGAAGGAATGCCATCATAATCCATGTACAGATTTTTATGTATGAATTGCGCAGCAATATTAAGGCGGGCTATCTGTCTCGGGCAATCTGTTGATCCGTGAAGTAGTGTTGAAGGTTCTCCACTTAACCTGGTGACAGACAAGTGAGCTGAGATGCTTTGCGTTATCACTCTCTCCCATAGTCGGTGGCTGCTCCACAAATACATTTATTGATCTCTAACAATAGAGGATAAATGCTTAGATAAGCAAGGAACATGAGACACCTCTCATCCATCAAGCCTTCAATAGGCTTTTATGTCCTACCAGTTGATTCACAGTGCTTTCATGCCACACACAAAGGATACGTCTCTTATGTCCATTCAGGGCCAGGTTCACTTGTTTTCATCTTTGCCATAATTCTCTACTAAACACCACAACTATGCCATTGTCTCTCTCAGCAACATAGTATTATTTAAGTAATTAATTTCATATTTTGTGGTTGGTTTTATGATTTTTGTTTATTAATACATTTGGAATTGGCAATTATTTTGGGTTTTACTCCAAAATTTGGAATTTCCAATTGTGCTAATGCACCTCTGCCCGCTGCTGGGAATTGATTTCCCCTGATTCAATCAACCTTTGGGTCTCTTCACACAGTGCAGGTTACGCGTAGCCCGCACGACAGGTTCATTGCTATAAGGAGTCCTTCCCTCTCGATTGCACTGCCATCTTGATTCTTGACAAGAAGCTCGAATAAGTACTTCCCAAACTGATACAGTAATCACTTTCAGATCCATGGCCATCCATTTTCTTTTTAAAAATTTAGTTATTTCACCCTTTTTTTTTTTAGCTCCACTCTCCTGGCTTGATGGCTCTGACGTCAGCTACGCCAACTGGGTGAAGGACCCAGCCATGGGCGCTGGCTGTGGACATGTGTTGAAGCATTCTGGGTTTCAGTGGGAGGCCACCGACAACTGCACCCAGGAGCTCCACTTTGTCTGTGAGTTTGGTGAGTCCAGCCCTTCCCTGCTGCCTTCCACTTGGTCAGTGCATAGGCCACACCATTTCCGGACCACACCCCTGCCCCCTCACCCTAATGTGAGTTAATCTGCGCATGGATTGTGAATTAGCATTTACCCATGTGCACGTGTTTGATAGATCGCAACACTTCCATCTACCGTCGTTGGAGCACTATGTAACTTTTCATGCAATTTTGTTGATGTATGCCTTTTGTATCCGTTTTGCCTCAAATGTGCCCATGTGTGTTTTGGATAAAAGCATCTACTAAATAATCCGTTGGGTCCAAGGCTAACCGACTCTCTGTCCGGCTTTGTTTCAACAGAGTCCGGGCGCTCCTTCGCCTGCGTGGACCACAACGTCACACTCCAGTGCGGGTCTGGCCAGGTGATCGAGATTGACGACAGCTTCTATGGCAGGAAGACCTTGCACTACTGTCGGCCGGGCCCCGACGCCTCACCCCCCTCCACCCAGGAGGAGTGCAGCTGGGTGGACGTTGTGGATCTGGTGGCAGGTACAGCACGACCCACAGCCTCTTGCAGCATGGACCCGCTGTGCCATTCAGGCTGATGTCATGTGATGCGTTTAGTCTCTCTGCACCACTTGGTGGTGTGGCAGGGAATTTCAATTATGATTCAATATTTAAAACATTGTAAATAGTAAATTGTTTTTGGCGTCTGGAATATTTTTAAAATCTCCCCATTACAATTGATCGCAGGCAATGAATATGTTCAACCTCACCAGATGCCCGACTGTTAAGTAACACTGTTAAAGTAAAATCAAACCATGATCTAAACATGAAATGAAGTCTCTGTAACTACTATACAGCGCATCATTGCAGCTGACACGCTGTGGGGCGTGGAGAATTTCTTCCGAGATGCAACAGGGCAAAGATATTGCCAAAAAAACAGAGCTTGCACAAAGTCAACAGGGAGTCCGAGCACTTAAGAACTCACACAAAGACAGCCTTTGAGAAAGTAAAACCACCGTAGCCATATCGATTCATGCACCCTTTTCATCTCATTACAGACCACAAGCACGTCTCGCTCGCCGGAGCATCCTTTGATAAACACAGCTCAAATACATTTAATTAAATGTTGACAGAGATGATTGTCCGTTGGGATCGTGTCCTCCGATTGGGCCAGCAGTGTTTTGTGCACAAGCAGCCCAAAACAACGACCGCCTGGTTTAAGTCGGGGCAATACGCTTTCACCAGTATACATTGTATACCGCCGGTCAGGCACCGTAAATGGGAAGAACAACTGTACTGCAGTGGAAGAGGAACAAAGAGGCTTACCTTTGACTGTAATGTGACCCCCACACTCCCAACCTGTGCTCCCAGGGCATTGTCATGGCCTGCAGGCGTGCCAGGCTGCCGCTGATGTGGCCTCTTTTGGGGAACCCTGTCCAGGACTGGGCAGCTACCTGTCTGTGGAGTACCACTGCAAAGACGGTATGAATCCCACGTCCAGCTCTGCATCAGCTTCATTACCTCTCTTCCTCTGTCTCGCTCTCTTTCACTCTCTCCTACTTTTCTTTTTTGCAGAGGCTTCCATATTTTAATAGGCTTTCATTTGCTCAGCTTATTTAGCTACACACAGGCAAAATTACTGACTAAATGTGTTTATAGAAAGAAACAATTTTTTTTGGGGAAATTTGTGAATGTATAGAATTATGTGAATGAATAATTAGGTGCAATGGCAGAAATTGAGATACAGGGTTTAACAAAAACAACATTTATCCCAGTCAACCTCTGATCCTGTCGTTCCCATTGGGCCAGCAGTTTCTGTGGCCTATAAACCACCTGGATCTACATTTAGTATTTGCCTCAATCCCAGCACTTTCTCGGTACCTTCTCAACCATTATAGAATATGTAGCCATTGAGAATTCTGTAACTTCAGAAAACCTGGTATACTAATGGTTTACCAATACTAATGTTAGGTCTAATGCTTTTCAAAGCCAAAGCCAGAAAACCTTAATTCTGCCCTCCAGCCGTCCACCTGCTGGTAACCACGCCGGCTGCAGTCTTCGACAACGTCACAATCTCAGTGAAGTGGCTGCTCCACCCATACCGGGGCAATCTCACCTGTACCCTGAGTGCTGGGGACGGGCACACTATCGACCCCTATAGTCCACAAGGGTAAGTGACACCTGCTGCGCCAACATTCCATCGGTTCAGTGAGAATAATAAAATACATGGTTCACCTGAATTAAGATAGAGGTATTGGGCATAAGTTGAATTACGCACATGCACATTTTGCCCGGCAGTGAGATTTTGGAAAGTTGGCCCAGTTTGGCAGGCACACTTTGGAATATTAAGGGATGCTGTCTTGTCTGTGCGTGCAGGTCGGAGCCTGGCGTGGTCCACCAATACCACCACCCTGGCGTCTTCACCGTCACTGTGGAGTGCACCACCAGCGAGTGGCACGTGACGGCGCAGAGGACTGTAGCCATCCAGGAGCCACTGGGCGAGTTTGGCCTTGTCCGGTGCTATAGTCAAAACCAATTAAGGGGTAGCACGGACTGCTACGCCCTTTATCTAAGCCCATTGGAAATCCAGGTGGAGCTGGAAGCAGGTAAGAATGATTATATCTTTGCCACATTGTTGATGTTAAACTGGTTGGCACACAAATTCCTAGCTACCGGAGATGACAGTGGGGTTGGTTTCTGTAAAAAGTGGGTATGGGGGACTGTATTTTTGCTTATGACTAGTCCTGCTCTACACTCCAGTACAGTAGGTGGCTGTGTGCAACTGCGAACCTCCATTAAGAGTGAGGGAGAATAAATTACATGTGAAGGGCGCTGTATGCATTCTTCGTGACGGATCTGAGGTCACACCATGCTGAAATCGGATGTGGATGGCTCCCCCTAGGCTCCGATGTAACATACCGAGTCCAGAGCGGAGAAACCGTGCTGGCCACCACCACGGTGGTGAGAGGCATCCTTCCCCAGAACCTCACGGTGGGCCCAGCGGCTCAGCAACAGCTGGGCCCGGGCTGCCACCCCCTGTCCCTCCTGGCCTCCAACGGCGTAGCAGGCCGGGAGGCAGTCATGTCAACCTTGCAGGTCTGCCTGCTTGAGCCCCTGGAAGGGCTGCAGGCCTCGTTGGCGCCTGGCGACCAGAACTGCCCAGATGCCAACCTCAAAGTGAGCGCCATGCTGGCACATGGCGCCCCATCGCGTCTGCTCTTTCGGGTCAGTGGTGCCGACGATAGCTTCGATGAGGCGAGGGAAATGAAGAATGGAAGCCTTCAGGTGTTCACCATCGCAACACAGATCCAAGGTGATTGTTCACTCTACCTGCTAATGGAAAAACACACTGATTTATTTAATGATTCAATTAAAGTTATCCATTTTGGGTATTATAGATATTATAATAGACTGCAGTATGGTAAGTGGGGTTAAAGAGAGGTTTTTTTATTATGTTCTCCCATTATGTTCATTACTTAGGCACCCAGGCTAAGTAATAAAAAAGCCTGAGCGCAAAAATAATAATAATGAAATATATTATGTGAAAGATGTATTATTATGATGATATGAATTATCCGTCTCATATTTAAAAAAATGATATGACAATTTGAAATGGCAACCGAGGCACGACTTAATGTTATTTTTGATAAGATTCTGTTTTGTTAAAGATAAATACTTGAAGTGGAAACGAATGCTTATCAAAAATTCTCTGACAGGACTGGTAAACGTGAGGGTTACAGCGACAAACCACTTTTCGGACATGGAACTGGATGCGGGAAATGTAACGATAGTTTGCAACCATTCTGAGGCAAGTTTCCTGTCTCAGAATTCTTAGAAAAAGGCTGAAAAGTATCTGACCACGGTCCAGGCACATGTGTATTATAGTTATTCTAAAAGCCAACACATGTTATTAGCTTATTTTCCCCTCGTTGACTTGTGATGCACGTCACCATGCTTTAGGTGCCGGATGAAGGCTCCCGCACAAACTATTTACTGTCATTAACAGACCAAGGGCCATCCGAGAGGCACGCGAGATAAGAAAATGAACATCAAGGCTAGCCCTGATGATCCGAAAATTGGCGAGGAAAAACTGACCCTTGAGGCGGAAGACGTACCCGACAAATCATCACCTCTCGAGTGGACGTGCAGTAAGCGACGATGGGGTTGGAGTACATTGCAGGTTTTAATCTGAGGATGGGACGCTTTTACTGTTGTAGCCTTGATCGAGACTTAAGCAGAATAATGCATCAGCGAATACTAACAAAAAAAAAAAAGTTGCAAGTAGCTCTGAATAAAAAAGCATATAAGAAGAAACTGCAATGTGATATTAAACCTTAGCAAAAATAACTCGCTGTTGTTCTACAAAAGCACTTGTGGTAGCTACAAGTACTCACACATTAAAAAAGGGTTATGGGAAATAACAATTTTGCTTGAAGTTCACTTCGTACAGGTTTATAATGCAGTGGCACAATTCTGTTTTTGTTCTGTCTCATTCCTATAGGTGGCAATTGTTCTTGTCCATTGACGAACCAAAACAAGCAGGAAATAACAGAGACTTGTCTGCCAGAGCCATATGCTCTGGCAGTATACACAGTCACCACATCTGTGGGGGGTTGGAATGTGACGGCATCCAAGTGCATCATGTTCACTGCAAAGAACGACTTTAAAGTCACAATCACGTAAGAGCGATGGCAGAAAGCAAATAATGTTCTCCTCTGGGGGGTAGAAAATTCTGAGGTCCTTTCCACTTCTCACGAAATAATGTGCTTTTCTGTGTATCGTCGGCGTGATGGTTGCTGCTTGAACTGCTTGACAGCGGTTTTAATTAAATTATTATGCAGAATGCACATTGACATTTATTTTCTGTTGTTGTTCAACATGCATTTAAACTCGTTTCACCTTTAAGATAATAATATTTAAACATTAATATTCAAGGTTTACAATGCGGTTTAACTCGTGACCGATTTTAAATGTAAGCACAACACAAAAGGGTGTTCGGTTTCAGTGTTGTCATGATACGCTGCTTCCTCATGTTCAAAGTTGCCAAGATTTCACGCATACAACTAACCCACGTTTCTGAAGGTGCTCGAACTGCAGTCCTGTGAACCCATCCCAAGACGTGCACCTGAGTGTGCAGTGTGCGGATTGCACAACCATTAAATGGTATTTTGAGGAAGAGAATGGAGCATCGGTAAGTCAATGCTGTCGCTCGTCATTTATCTTACCATCGCGCACGGAAATCAACGTTAAAGTAGCACGAAGGGAGTCACAGTAAACAGTATATTCTTGGTCGTGAATGTTGCTTTCAGGGCTGCTCTCATCTGATCCTTCTGATTCATTGATTGCTTTATTGATTGTTTGTTGGGCTGTGTGTTATACGCTGAAATGAAAGGAAGTGAATGTGGGCACCACTACGAGGGGGGTGCCAGGAGGATGGTTGCTTTTATTTGGGGTGGGTTTCAGTAGGATGGGAAAATTATGAAATTACCTTTTTTACTGTACCGGCGTTGCTCTTCCAGACGGATCTGACCTCCAGGTGCTCTAACCGTATGCCACGCCCCTACATTCTGAGCACTACAGATTCTCCTGTCCTGGTGGTGAAGAGTCAACAAATAGAGGCGGCAACGAGGGACATCAAAGTTATGGTTTTAGGTGGGATCCTGATCGGATGTTACTGTTGTAATTAGATGTTACACTGTTGAACATGAAAATGAAGAGAACAATGTTGCCAAATCGATATTAATGTTGTTGTTTTTTATAATGCATTGTTCTCTGTGAATTAAAACCAGACTGATGAGTTAAACAGTCTGCCTCTTCCTTACTAACACTTAAGTGCTGTTTTCTCCCAGGAACTAAAGGTGACAAGTCTGCATCAGGAGATTTCACCATTACTCTCCCACAGACTCAAACTACGGTAGCCAATGCTCTCACCACTAGGACATCGGTGCCGCCCCCTTTCACCAGTAGTGGGACTGCCATCACCAGAGCCTCCTACTCCTCCACCATCTCCTCCACCTACACTGGGATCTCACCCGTCCCATCCCAGCCCGCTGGGATCACACCCGTCCCGTCCCGGCCCTCTGGGATCACACCCGTCCCGTCCCGGCCCGCTGGGATCACACCCGTCCCGTCCCGGCCCGCTGGGATCCCACCCGTCCCATCCCAGCCTGCCTCTGCCGTTACCAGCCTGTCCTGCAACATCAGCCCCCCCAATGGCACCGAATTCACAGCCTTCTCTGTCTCCTGTGACTCCGAGTCCCTCTGTTCAGCGGCACCCTGCAAATACTGCTTTAAGACTGCGAACGGTGAGGGTTTCAGTCTCTGTGCTAACACTCTTCAGTGACAGAGGCACTATTTAGAGCGATGTATTATTGACCTGACGCCAGTACAGAAAGGCTGTTAGAAGGTTATTTTAACAGCGGTAAATATAACGAACATAAACATTTTTAGGAACATGTTATATTTATATTAATCTTGGTAGGCTCTGTGTCATTAGCAGCTATTCTCAAACGTATTCAGAAAGTTGTAACTTTGTTCTGCCTCCTTTCAGATCACTACTTGCGCTGTGTAAATGAGAACACGGTGAAGTCTCTCTTCCTCCCTTTGGGGGATGGGAACCGTAACTACACCCTGACAGTGATGGGGTCCATAGAGTATGGGAAGGGGCTGAAAACTTACACAACATTTACAGCTCAGGTGCGTACAGGACACAGAGGTCATTCATGAAGAATCTGTTCATTCATGAAGACATTTTTATTTAAAAATAAGTTCAAATTGATTAAAGGTGCTCCAGTCAACACCAAATACACAGGGACACACAACAGCATTTGCAGGGAGTAAAAAAGTAATTTTTTACAGAACGCAACTCTTTAGACCTGAGTGCATTTCCACCTGAGAATAAAAACACAGTCCCTCCATTCTCCCGTTGCTGCCCAGGTAAGGCCAGCAAGGTTGAACTCCACAGTGCAGGACCTCCAGAGCCTGGTGTCTGAGCAGAGTAAACAGCTACAGCAGAACCAGCAGCTCTCTGGGGTGGCACTCTCCCAGATGTATCAGTCTATTTCTGCCAAGCTGAACCAGGTCCCCGTCAGCGACCAAGCAAAAGGCGCCAGGATGGAGGTATGAGGACGCCGTGGACCGGGAAGTGGAAAAAATGGGGGTTAGAGAGAGAGGGGCTGGCTGTATAAGGAGAGGGGAGTAAATAGTGGAGATTTCTGTGTAAGTGGAGGTGAAGAAGGAGGAGGTGTCTGTGTGTGTGGCTAGAGGTGTAGAGAGGAGGGGTCAGTGCGAGAGTGGTAGAAGTGACTTAGTGTGGGTGGAGGTGTAAGGAAAGCAGATGGAAACTCGAGGTGAGTTCAGAGATGGAGAATGAAAGTTCTACAATTATTAAAAATAAATATATACCGTAATAATAAATTTTACGAGGTATACGACGACACATTTCAGAGGATTATTTACAATCAGATATATTTGTTTCATGCTGTTGGTTCTGTACAGCTAACTTGACATGATAATGTTACACAATATTCCGCTCCAAATTAGGTGCAGTGGATTTTGAGTAAAAGCTTTCAGGGATTCAAATACCCAATAAATCTATAAATTGCTACAACGCTATGATGTACTTATGTATATATGTGTGAATTTCTCTGGAAGACGTTTTTTGTCATTCCCTCCAAAGCTGCGGAAGGTGATGATGAACATGATGTCTGCAGCTGTGAAGGGCGACCCCAGCAGGAACTCCCAAGAAGTGCAGGTGACGGCCGAGGCTCTGGTCGGACTCACTCAGCAAGTTGACGAGATGACCTTTTCCACTCAGGTACTGAAGCATTGCAAGTTAAAGCATTTAGACAGTGCTTGGTCTTTACCGAGAGGTGGTGAAAGGAGGGCAAAGTATTTTGGCTTTTACATGATAGCGTGAGAGTGATTTTTAAAAACTGGTGTTTTGAGTATGTCCACCTTTCAAAACCATTGAAATATACAAGAAGGTGGTTAGGCACCCAAATAACCAAAGAAAATATTTTTAAAATTGCCCCGCACGCACGCACGCACTCACACACACACACACACACACACACACACACACTCACTCACTCACTCACTCACTCACGCACGCACGCACGCACGCACGCACGCACGCACACACCACACAACAAAATCGTATTCTTCCTGGGTATGAGGATTAAAATGATAAGAACTTCCAGCTGGAGCTTTGCTAGTGGAAAAGTACAAAAAAAAACATCAACAACCAAAGTATTAAAATGAAATTCTACTCAAACATCTGGGTCCAGCCCTACTGGAGACCCAGCTCAGTTCTGTTTTATACATTACACCCCCAAACGCTGCTCAGGTCCAGAACAAATAAAAACATAATATCACTTATTTATATAGCTTTTCATTGCATATATATATATATATATAGTAAGGCATATTAATGATTACAGGTATTATATAGTGTAATATACTGTTATTGGGAGGTGTGGAAATAGGCCTTGAAGCTTACTAATACTTTGTTAATACATTAAATATTCTAGCACAGTCTGTAAGAACTAAATAATCAACACAAGAGTCAGCTTCCTGTTAAAACGAAATAATCAAGACGCAGTCAGCTTCCAGATAGAATAATCAACACAGTACTAATGTTTTAAACCTGAAGGTGTCGAGCACAAAAACATCATGACTTTTACTATATACTGCAGTACATATACACGTGCAGTCATACATCGAAGTGAAAACAGATCCGATGGTGTGTGGGCTGAATTCATGAATATACACAGCAATGTGACAGGCGACCGCCACGAGTTGAGTTAAGACATCGAGGATTTGTTGATTACTTTGTTGGCTGAAGCAAAGCAAGTCTTGACTAGCGACTATAATTCAGTGAAGTGCTACCACCTAGTGGCTGTTGGCGGTGCTGCTAAAGAGAGAATGAAAACAGTGAAATATGGGGTTACATGACATACAGCAGCAGCAACTCTTACTTTTCAACTTTTTAATTCTTGTTTAAATTCTAAATTGGAGTGCAGCATACAATACAAAATCATAATACAACATTTTTGTTCTGTATTTCATATATAATTTTAATAATATATATGACTGCCAAATGACTCCTAAATAAAATTTTCATATGAAGAGAAGAAACACGACATGCACACGCATGGAAGAGGAACTCGCCTGATCTCAGACCACGACCCTCTACATCAATGCAGACCGCGAACACCTGCAGCAATGCAGACCGCGACCATCTACATCAATGCAGACCGCGAACACCTGCAGCAATGCAGACCGCAACCACCTACAGCAATGCAGACCGCGACCACCTACAGCAATGCAGACCGCGACCATCTACATCAATGCAGACCGCGAACACCTGCAGCAATGCAGACCGCAACTACCTACAGCAATGCAGACCGCGACCACCTACAGCATGCAGACTGCGACCACCTACAGCAATGCAGACCGCGACCACCTACAGCAATGCAGACCGCGACCATCTACAGCATGCAGACCGCG
>JAOYSI010029529.1:0-11066 GCA_025775065.1 Hiodon alosoides
TCATGTCAATAGCACCTTTGGAAATATATTTACTGAGAAAAATGGTGACGTGTTCAATACTTATTTCACCCGCTGTAATGTGTCATATAGTTACATATGACGATGTGAAATATTAGCAAAGAGGCTATCAACCAGAAATTGGCATGCCTTTGGTAGACGCATTAGCGCGTGTGTGTTTGTCAGTTCTCCGTAGGTGCTTTGGGACACAATGCCTCTGAGGTGCGAGAGACGGCCGTGCAGATTATCCTGGCGATGTACAGACAGCACAAGAGGGCCGTCCTTGACTTCCTCCCCCCTGAAGATGCCAGTATGCGCAAGAACCTTGTCTACAAAAAAGTCTTTGATGGGTTTGCCGTGATAGATGGCCGACCCATAGAGCTACTAGCCAAGGTGAGTCGTTGCAAACCTGATTGAACACAGACATTTTCTTAAAGTGTAGCTAGCTGGTTAAGTATAATGGAAGAGCTCTTGTCTTGATTTGTATATTTATGTGGATTTGCCATATGCTTCCAAGTGAGGAAATTACATAATGTTCCGTTTGGATAATACTGGGAGTATGTCACTGGGTGTGTTTTTTACTGCATTGACTTAAGGGTTATGCAGCAAACTGCAATATTATGTGCTAAGCACTCAGACATTACTAACTAGTTAAAAAACAAAACAAAAAAACAACTCAGACATGTTACTATGCTGTTTTTGAAGACGTTGACAAGGGGTGGCTCACAGAACGTGGAGAGGGAAAGGAAGGAGGAAATCCAGACTTTTCGGGGACTTTCCCGCTGCCTTGAAGGAGATGAGTGTGGGTTAAAGACCTACTGCTGTATCATCCCCTGAACCCCTTTCTCCTACGGTGTAGCTCTGAAGGTTTATTTGGGTGGCGCCCTCACTCCCTGGCTGAACGTACCCAAACACATCGGTCAACAGAAAGGAAATGACCGTGTTCTTTCAACGCCACACCATTCGGAGGAAGATAAAGCATTTTGTTTTGTTTTTTTTGTGTGTTATGATCGAGGTCTTCTTCGAATGTATTATTCCACGATCCTTTTCTTTCTGCTGAAGGGGTGTACTGATATTGTTTACAGTTACAAAGGTTCTTTCGGGCGCATTATTTTAAAATCAATTATAAGATCGAAATACCGATGATCGCAATTGTTCATATTCTTCTTTTTTCCCTTTTTAACACAAGTGATTGACCTTTCAATAAACACGCCCTAAACGGATAAGTAGAGCAGGAGACGCAGGACTTAATGTAGAGACAGAAATAAAAAAATGGACAAAGACCTGTGTTTTATGACTCACTGGGCTTTATTTTTGTACTCATTTTGTTGAAGGAGAGGGAGAAGACGAACGCAAACACCAGGGGGAAAGAGAAGGAGATATCTAGACCTGTAAAAGCAGGTTTGTGTGGGGAAACATCAGCATCTTTCCTGCTCTTCAGCTAATGCAGTGGGTGAAACGCTTACAAACTGCTCCGTGATTAATATACTACACTAATGTATCACTTTATAGGTGTTCGAAATGTCCATCCGGCTAATCCGTACGCCCCCGGCGATGTCACGGCGTCAGTTTCAACCTGTTTAGACAGGTAAGCCTTGATTTAAAAAAAAGATTCTCTCTACAGTATAAATACGTGAACAAATTACAAATCATCAGTGTATATTGACTGAATTTTAAAGTTTAATTTAAAAAATAATAATCTAAAAGCTTGTATACTGTGTATTTGGAACAGCAATGATTTTAATCGTTTTTTGGAAGGATTTTATTGGGACGAACATCGGCTCACGTCACAGTACTGTCAATGGCCTGGCTGAGCGACAACTGTGACCAGTGCTAACCTTTATTGTATGGTATAAAAGTCGTTTAAGTCAGTTCAGATTCAGAAACCGTATTGGTGCAAGGGCGTTTTTGTTCACCGATACAAAGTTAATTACGGGGAAAGTTTTTTTTTGTTTACCTTTGGGAATTTGTTCCTGATCTGTGCATATGCAGCCTGTGCATATTCTGTGGTGAGAAGGCTGAGTCCTTCACAGAAGAAGGACTGGATCTGCACTACTGGAAATGGTGTCCTATGCTGTGGCGCTGTGACAAGTGTAGGCAGGTGAGCTAGGCTGGGGTTATTCATTTAAACCTATTTATCTTTATTTGGTTATTAATCGTATTAAGTTTGGTATGAACTTCCTTTGTGAATTTGTGGAGCATTACATCACGTAAGCTATGGAACCTCAGCCTTCCTGTTCTCTAGTCTTTCATGTGCACCCGCAGTAGGTATTCCTGTGGGGCAAAGGAAGCGCTTAAATGTTTTTAAAAGCGACGTCGGGAGAGAAAGAACTACCATACAAGCTCTTCCTCACATCGCCCAGGTTGTGGAGATTTCGAGTCTCACGGCGCATTTGCTGGAGGAGTGCGAGAGCAAGGGCGACTTCGCCAAGTGTGAGCGTTGCCCTGAAGCTGTGCTCAGAGAGGAGCTGACCGAGCATGTACAGAGCGACGCTTGCAACCGTGAGTCGGAAGGCCCAGGATTCTAGTCATGTAACTGCACTCTGTAACGTGTAACACAGAGGACAGTGTGTTAGTTAGCCACATTGTTACCTCATGGTGTCACAAAAGTGGTTAGAAATGGCTAGCGGTGGCTCCCAAGGGTTTTAAAACCAGGTGTTTTGTTTGAACAAATTCTAGACCACATTTCTAAATAAAAAAACTGAAATCCTAGAAGCATTTGGGTTAGACCGGGAAATTATTCTCTGATCTCAAGAAAGTCGGTCTTGACTCTACATTTAACTCTGCGTTTTTTTTTTTTTTTTTTTAAGCTCCTGGTTCGGACGAAATTTTCAATCATTGTCCAATGTGCCATGGAAATTTCATACCTGGAGAGGAGGTAAGATTCTGTTGATTATGGAACATTTTTAGTTGTGCAAGGAGCTAACCTGGTCATTTCCAAAGACTAATGCCAATCTTTTCATTCTATATAAATTTGTGTTACTACTATCACTGTTTTCAATTTATTCAGTGATCAACATAATTCATATTAACTGGTAGGAACTAAAATCATGAGTTTGAAATCTTACACAGAGCGTCCGGCTGAGACAACAGTCCTCACACATCAGTTTTCTTACCACCCAACCAACAGGCTGGCGCTGCCCATTCCGACCATTAAATATTCCTAAACATGGTACCATATCTCTGTAAAAATCTAAGTGACTTAACTTGAAAATGTAAACTGTAACTGTAAATCTGAAGTAAACCAACCCTGCTTGGGACCAGTTTTAAGATCAGTTAGTAATGGTTTGTAGTGGAGTTCTATCTATTGAAATTAACCGACTTCATAAAGTAATCCACTCTTTTTTCGGATGTCAACAGAGGTTTCTGTTCGCTTGAAGCTGAGAACGACCCACGCTGCCTTGGGCAGCGCTCTGTGCTAATGTGAATTCTCAACTCAAGTGAGCACCTTTACTGACTGAGCCACTTGGAGTCTGATTATCTCATTATCTTTGGAAATTAGACGTTAGTCAAAACGGTTCTAATGAAAAAAGTAAATTAATTGTACATTTTCAACCGTAAATTCAAGTTAACTTTTTTCTAATATTGGAATTCCGATGCAACTCTCATATACCGGCAAATCAGCTTATCTACCACAATACAATATCCTTAAATATATCAAATTTATAAAGACTCGGGTATAATGATGTTAATGAAAGAGTTCATGATAGTGAAAGGTGCCAAAAACAACGTCACTTATCTTTTCTGTAAATAATTTTAGATGACAAGGCATCCTTTCGTCTTGACAGAAATTTCCAGAAAACGTTGTCTTAAATGAACAAAAAATAACTATAAAATGATCAGTATTTCAGTGTAAAACTGAAGTGAATCAAGGCCGTGTCCAGCAGCTAGGGAGGTCCAATCCCCTGCCCCTGTGTCTGAGGCATGGAGAGCGTACCTGGGTTTCCTACAGAGTTTTCTTTATCCTCCCCCGTGGACGTTTGGCTTCTCCAGATCCCTCACATACTCACCGACACAGAGCCGTGATTTAGCTGGACCTGGGGCCTGGGATTGGTGTAGCAAAAGCAGAGAAACTAGTTGCTTACACTACAGTTATCCTGCGCCTGCACAGTCGTTGTGGATTATGTGGAACATTTCTTTCGGTTTTTTTTTTTTTTTGTTTCCTGATAACTACGGACTGCTGTATGAAGGATTGATTATTTTGAGTATGAAATCCCTTTTTGTTGTCAGATGACGTGAATGAGAAGTCAGAACTGCGCACAGTTTCAAATAAGTAGTATCGCAGAAGCCGTGGAGATTGTCCATCCAATAGCTAATGTTGAACAAAAAACAGTACTATGGGAAAACTGTGCAGCTTTCTATTATATAGACTTACTACCTATTTCATTAAAATCAGTATTCGTTTCCTTCAGATTGTATAGGTCACAAAAGTTTTTTTATACATCATAAGTCCCAGTAGAGTGATGCCTTTCAAACTCATCCTTAATGTAATTGTTTCAGTCATGCAGATAGCCTTATAGCTAACAGACGTGTGCCATATTGCTAATAATTCTGCCTTTGTTCTGTAACCTCAGTTTAAGCAACAAAATACCTTTTAATGCACTTAACACTTTGGATCACTAAAAGCTTACACTGGGGTTTAACTTGATACTAGACTAGACCTGATACTTGAGCGTAATGGTATATGAGGTGTACGTTGCGTCATTATTCTCTGAAGTGCACTTGGTGCATATGGTGATATATGTATCAGATATTACTGTATTGCCTTAATAGTAATAATTAAATGAAAATCTATCCCATGACTGATTCATTTGCGACATTCTCCCCTACACATTCGTTGACCTTAACATCAGAAGCTTTGTCTTTGCCTTTGCTTTGGGTGTCGGTTCGTGAAGCATGAGGAGAATTCTCAACACGCTGACCATGAGCGAAAGGGAGAGGTTTTAGGGCGGCAGTGAGATGACTTGTGTTTTCGTGCACAGGCCTGGAAATCGCACCTTATGGGCAGGGACGGCTGCAAACAGAACCCACGGAGGCTGGCAGCCTTACAGCGTACACAGCTGTCAGACGGTGAGCTGTTCGTCCTGCCGGCAGAACAACGGCCTGGGCCTAGAAAGAGCTGGCCGTGCTTATTAATAGAATGCCCTGCATCACCTGAATGTAGGATAAACATGTTAGTAATGCCTGTACTGATCTTAATTTTTGGGATTGACGTCATTTGATGAAAAAGGAATTATTGGTTAAAATGAAAAGGTTCTTGCAGAAATGGCATTTCAACCGGTTAAGTGAGTGAAAACGCAGTTCAGTGTGCCATTATCTTCATGTCTAGGGTACTAAGGTGATAAAATACAATCGTAAGTTAGACTGTTGATGTCTTTCACGACTCCCAAAAAATCCAATAAACGATGAGAAATGTGATTGTTTAACGTATGTTATTTTGCTTACCTTTCAAGTAAGCAAAATCAATCAACTCTGCCAAAACGAGTACCTCCCTCTTTCTCTTTGAACAGAGAAGATTACCAGTATAAGGACAACAAAACAGGTGCCCTCCGGTTTGAAAGGCAGATCCGTGGCCCGCGCGAGCAGGATTCCGGCCCCCAAGGCCAGAGCCAGAGTAAAGACCCGGCGCGTCTGAGGAGACCACGGTTTCAGTCCTTCGCTAGGCTTCAGGGGCTTGCCGATGTCAAAGGAGTTGTGAATGTAACAAGACTCCCAGTGCAGCTGGACTTTAAATTCTACCAATCGTCTACTTCAGGAGACAGGGCCGTTTGCTATTTCAAAATCTTTTTGGTAGGTCAAGTTGCTGTTACACCATTTTTAGTGGTACCCATCTATATGAAGTTTTAGTTTCAGTATTGCAGCAGATATACCCAATATATTTTAAGATAGTTTTATATTTTTACCTTCTGTAAATATATATTTTACACTACAGTTCAGATAAATAAATGTCTTCAGTCAAATAGGTGACCAGGAAACTATCACAAACAGCTAAAAGTGATTACAAGTTCTTTATTCAATATTATTTGAAGGGTGTATTGTTTACAGGTGTCAGGAGTATGCAAATGTTAAATCATGTGGATCATTCTGAGACAAGTTTTACTTTGATCCATTTTTAAACTTCACGTTGGAGCTTTACACAAAAAACTGTATACAATTATTAATGAGCATATTACAACTTATTGCACTCCTGTTTAAAGAAAATTTAGATACAACTTTTTTGTAGTTTATACATCTATTACGGAAATATTTTGGACAGTTCTGAATTGGAAGTTTAAAACTAAGCAGTTGCTTACATATATAAGCACATTGCTTAACATGAAAGGTTATTTCACAAAAAAAAAAACCAAAAAACATTTGCATTGGTATGAACAAAACGTACAAGGCACTTACTTGTGTAGTGTTATTAATCCTCTATCATGTGACCACAAACTTGTTAAATATATCTAGGAAACATTCCAATCTGAAAACATCACCAAATACCTTTTTGTTTATATTATTATTGTTTTTGTTTTATTATATATTTGACCTGTTTTGCATCTACAGAAACATACTATTGTGCTTTGTGTGGTGGATATTGTGAATCCAAAGTGTTTGTTTAACTTCAGGAAGATTGATTAAATTATTTATGTTTCTTTTGTTTAAATTGTAGTGTACTTGGTACAATGTAAATATGTCCTTTATGCATCAGCAAAGCAAAGCTTATCACATTCTGCAAACTGTTTCAGCTGCAAAGTTTATCCTTTGTATTTCGCCCAAATATTAACTGATTGGTGTTAGCGTAGTGTCAGTTAAGATTTCTTCCCCAGATTAAAACTAATTGAGAGCTTCAGATGAAAAAGAGCATATTAAGAACTACAAATATAATTCACTCAATGATTTTGATTAGTGAGAAATGAATATGCAATTTATTTTAGAATCAGAACATTGTTTTCAATTGACTTGCTGATTTGTAACAATTCCTGGTAATGATCAGTTTATTAGACATCAATTTCAATGGCATACAAAGCTTTCATAAAGACAGATTTGTATTTTCATGGAATCTCAAAATGTAATCTAGGGAGAGCAAACTTTTAAAACCCATTTAAAAAATGAATAATAATTCAGGCTGACCACTGGGACCGTTGCAGTGGACAATTTTAAATATTGCATTTCATATGTTGTACAGGTAAGAAGACAAGATGTCGATGGTAAAATGTTTTATTTATTTTAGGTACAAAAACAAATACTGGAAAACGAAAGAACCGTTAAGTGTCTGTTTCTGAAACATGGACATTATGACGCACCTCACAAAACTGTATGTTGTCAAGTCATTAAAAACTGCAGCATAGTCTTACTAAGTTTGTATGTCGCCGGAGTAAGAAATACATTTGTAATTATTCGCTAATAATACGTATCTGTGCTACCTGGCTCTGGAAGATTTTAGTTTGTTTCCCTTTGGCAATTATCTCAACTATAAATCTCTTCAATCAGATTATAGGAAATATATTAAACATGCCAGTAATACACACTTTTTTGTGTTTTTCATGACGATGTGCACCACGTAATGGCAGTTTTTGGTACGTTAAGCTCTATCAAGGGATAAATAATTCACATTCATTTGACGTTCAAAATTAAAATAATTCTTATGGCAACGTGTCTGGCCTTTACATAAAATGTTGGGTAAAACTAAAACGTCGGTTGTAAAATGCGGAATGCTAACTAGGTTGGCAACCAAGGCTTTTGAACGGGTTCAGTTGGCCTTATCGTTAAAATGTACATGGTTTCAAAAGACTTGTTTAATCTTTTTAATCAAGATTTTTCAGCCAGTCAATTGCATGTATCCGTTATATTAGCCAAAACTAAATGCATAATTACTGAAATCAAAATTCATATTTTTGGAATTCATAGAACTTCCACATTACATTAACAACGGATTTGTTAAGAACATACTGTTTGTAACGCAGTAGCCTAATTAACAATTAACGACTAACTTTATAGAGCCAAGACCAGGAACTCGCCTCTATAAATTAATACAACGTGTCATTACATCATAGCAGACCCAACGTATAAACTCCAAACCCGAGTTACTAACATATACCTGGTACATAGACATCTAATAGAAAGATCATTTTATAAATTATAAGTTTCTAGTCAAACCGAAGCAATCTGCCGCAGGGCATATTTTAAAAACGCTACTTATAGAACAATTTTTTTGGCGCAGATCAGATTTTCATTGTTCGATATATCCCACATCCTAATTAATTCGTTTGGGCTCAATTTATGTATGACTATGAGGTTTCTGAAAAAGCAAGGATCGCCGTTCATGGGACTGACTTTGCGTTTCATTATGCCAAAGGTCCTAAATCCTGGATGGTGTTCTGGGGCAACCCGTATCTTCTGCAGACACATGCCAAGAAATACATCATCAATTGGATAAAGTTCCAAGTCTTCGGAAATTGCGAGTAACCTTCGCGATAATTCCGATGACATTAAAAATCCTCCTCCGCCGACATATGGTGGGTAAGGTTTGTCGAAAAGTTCTTTGGGAATGTAATACTTACTTTGACGGTTCCTAATGGGAATCGCTTTGGAAATAGTGTCCCCGACAAACAATCGACGTTCTTTCCGTTGTTCTGTTTTAAAACCAATAAGTTCCACCAGATTGCGAGTGTTGACAAACACGTCATCGTCCCCTTTGAATATAAACTTAACCTGGGAACAGTAAATGTTAAACCATTTCAAAAAGTTTACCTCCTTCAGGGTTAGGTTGAAAAAGGTGTCCATGAAATCCCACTGCAAGATGTCTCCGTATATTCTGTCCTCATACTGGATCAATTTCTGAAGGTTTTTGGTGTCTTTGCCAGTTGAGGGGCTACCTAATAGAAATAAAGTTTTTATCTTCATTCCATTAATTACCTGTTCTTTACCCCAAGTTTTGCGAACTGCTTCTCGTCTGTCGTGCTGCTCAATTACTGATTTTACCACCACCAGTAAATGCACGCCCTCACTCCGGCACTTCTCCGGGTGATTTATAAGCATAGGAAAATACCTACAATGTCTGTGCAACACAAACTGGTGAAATCTTGGATCCAATCGTCGGAACCATTCTTTCTTCTTTACAAGTGTATTTTCGCTGCAGTTGATTACATCTACACCCCAAGACCCAGGTGTCTTACTGGAGACAGACACCCGTTCAGCTCTAGTCTTGTCTAATAGTCTCGAAGATGACTTGCTATCCACGGCACTCTTGAAGAAATCGCTATCCACTTCGAACCAGCTGAATGCTTCCCTGCTTTTAACAACAAGATTGCCCTTGTTATTGTCTTCCACCAGCCTGAATTTCTGGAACATTAACAACGTGCCCAAAGCTAAAGACAAGCTGAGTAGCGTCTTCAACACCCTGTTGGGTCTGAAAAAAAACTCCATGTTTAAGGCACGAGCAAATTGAACGCCAAGGACTACATTCGATTTCAGTCGGTACTCTCATTTATGATTGTGTCGTTTGCATTTTTGTACACACCTTGAAAAGTCATCTTACTCTGCGGCGCGTTATGATTGTAGCGCTCTTTGACGTTGCTCCATCGTTTCGTTGGAGAGAAGCACGTATCCAGCATAAAGTTGGCACATCATGAATATTCCCTTTTCAAGAGAGAATCTCCCAAACGTTTCTGCTGAGCTGGTCACATATTTCCACACTTATGTCGACTTTGAACATTAATTTCCGCCTCTTAAATATAGTTTTTTTTTCTATTCATTTTCTCTTTCACCCTCCCGTTTTCTTCGTAGTCCAGTCATTCTGTCGCGTCTGATAATTACTCCTCTCCCTCCCCGCGTTTTGCCTTCTCTTAACCCTCCCCACCCCACAACACTTATCTGCGACAAAGAGGTCTCTCGTTTCACATCGCAGATGGCAATGTGTCAGCCCTGTCTATAGCTGACCCTTGAAGTCCCTTAAAGGTAACTAGACAGCCTTCTTGTAATTATACACACAAAGTAACACACTGTTGGTACAGTAAGCGTCTTCAATTTAAATAGGCATAGTCTGTTTTTTAATCTAACTTCAGCTCCAACGTTGATGCATAAAATTTAAATGAGGAGCACATTTATCTTTTAAGCAATTGCAAGTAATTTTGGCACAATTTAAAAGTATTTATATGGACCATTTGTAATGATTGAATTTACATAATGGTTTTATTTATACCCTCCCTTTTCACAAGGTCAGTGTGCGGGTCCCAGGCTCAGTACTACTGGCTTACAGGTGCTTCTGAAACCAAGGCGACCCTTTTTTAGCCCACCCTAACCTCAGTTCTAACCTGCGAATTGTATGCTGCCACTTGGAGACTCCTGATCATTATCGGCGGTGACGTAGTTCCGATTCAGGTTTCCGGTCTCTGCCTGATAGGACCAAGCCAGTGCTCAGGCAAGAATATTTACCGACTGAGAGCCCCTGTGTACATTACTTAAATTATATGTATCTGCACAATTTCCATCAGCAGGCCAGTTTTTGTTGGCACCTAATTTGAAGAGGTCCATTAAGTTTAATAATGAAACTGAAGATACTCTTGGCTTAGGACAGAGGTCAGGAAATAAGTCAAAGTCAAAATGAGAAGAGTTAAGGAACCATGCTGGGGTATCAGGTTAAATGAGGGTCTGGAGGAACGAAGGAGCATTGTTGGTTCGAGGCATGTATGCCAAGAACAGGATTATGAATCTGAAAACTGGATTCAAGATTCACCCTGTCACCATTGGAGGAAAGGGGAGACTAGAGGACAATGATTGCCCTTTTACCACATTGGCACAGCAGTGGGCATGGAATCTGTTTCCCGCCCCTTTAAGACTAGCCAGCCTGACACTTAATCGTTAATTAAATCGACATTAACGATTTACCTGATAATTGCCATCAGTCCTCAGCTGTGTGAGTTCAGTGAAGGCAATAGTTTAACCCGCCACAATATAAAAGGCTGCTTGTCAGTTTAGGCAGGACTTGTACCTGAGGGGAAAGCGTTGGAGGACCCCAGAGCGGCCCAGAGCGGCCCAGAGCGGCCCAGAGCGGCCCAGAGCGGCCCAGAGCGGCCCAGAGCGCCTGTTTT
>JAOYSI010029529.1:11166-31604 GCA_025775065.1 Hiodon alosoides
CCCAGAGCGGCCCAGAGCGGCCCAGAGCGGCCCAGAGCGGCCCAGAGCGGCCCAGAGCGGCCCAGAGCGCCTGTTTTGCACGTTAACCCCTTTTGTATGGGAACCTGATTTTGGATATCAGCTACTTTTTTTTGTTTTTGCACTGTTTGTGACTTTGGCTTCAGCATCGGCTTGCCACCTTTGTGCGTCTGCCTGGCCATTTACAAAACCACGGTACCTAGCTCATTTTCTAAAAAGCCTTGTTTAAAAACTTCCTCATGCTGACTCATAATTGTGGACTCCTAACACAACGCTAATATACACAACGGCGAGACTGCTAAGAAAGACTTTGCATATGTGGTGGTGACATACTTTGCATTAACATGTTATGACTCTTCAACACCATTTTCATTTTTGTCTATTAACTGTTTGTTTAGCATATTTACCATTGATAACTTTTCAACTTGCAATCAAGAAATATCAACATTTTTGGAATGTGAGAACATTACTTAAGGTATTCTGTAATCAAGTTAAATACAAAGTTTAAGTTCAAATATGCTTTACATTTATTTGCATTGTTACTTTTAGGACTCAGTACTTTAAAGCCATAATTATAGACATCCAAACATAAAAAATAATATTTTGCATGCTCAGAATGACCATAAAATAGGCTTATTCATACTTATTCAAACTTGTTTGCCACTAGGGAAGCTTTTATAAATATAATTTATAACGAAATTATTATTAAAATTGTTTGTTTTTTGTCAAGACAAATGTAGATATTAGACAGAAAAATGTTTCTGGGTATGGTGGATGCAGTCAAAGTGGGTTGAATATACACTTGAGTTTTCTTCAGCATATACACTACCTGAAAACTTTCGGTCAAACAATTCCAAGTTTTATAAGTAAAGCTTTAAAGGACTTCCTGTTAAAAATGCAATACCTTGTGTCTGTTTTAGTGGTCTAATAGGAAGAGTCCAACGATCAAAACCTTATTGGAGGACAATCTCGGAGAAACTATAGCGAAAAAATTAGGAAGGGGTTTTTCAGATGTCGCATCACATCTCCTTCGACTTTTTTGTTGATTTACAAATTAGTATGAATGTCATGGAAGCAGGGAACGGTTTCTGACCAGGGCATTACCAACGTAACCGTATGCACCATCTAGCGTATCTCGTGAGTACTGTATTTATAACTTACTGCGGGAGTTAGCGGTTTCTGCAGATGACCTTGCCTGCAGCGGTGCACAAACTTTAAATGGCGTCCTCATCTTCTTGTTATTAAGCCCAGCCCCCAAACTGCATGCTATTTAACAGTCAACAAGTGTTACAAAAACAATAATATCCAATGTACATTAATAAGAAGATGGATGATTATCATGGTATTAAACTGTATAATTAAAAACACAATTTCAAAAATAAATAATAATAAAATATATATTAGGTTCTTGTGCCCTCGCTGAAGGGCCTCCACGCTTAAATCATTAAATTTATTAAAGACATGCAAGGTGCAACTAAGAGCCGTGCCAACGATTAAAACTTTCTTCCAATATTTTGTTATGATACATTATTATATTTTAAGCTTTACCCACTAAACTTAAAGAACCGCCAAAAACATGACGCCATCGCATTCAGAAACCCATCTCCTAGAAAAATTTCAACGGAGATTTCCAGCGTCTCCCGTTTCAGCAATAAAAACCAAAACTAAGATGTGTCATATCTTCCATGTAAAATGGCTCTGAAGTATATTAACAAACACGTATTTATAGTATTCGTTGAATATTCAGTTTAATAGCTAGATAGTCCCCATGTCTTGTTCGTGTCTTAACGTTTTGGTATTGATCTTTCAAATGCCTGACAGTTAACATCATTGACACATCATTTCCGTAAAACAAATGATATAAAGAATAATGGCATTTATTCAACCAATAGAATCAGGTAATGTTAATGTTCCATTATCCGACCTGTTGATAAAATAATTTCTTGAGAATAAAATATAACTACGTGAAGATATTTAGATTAAAATTGCTTTGTGACGACTCGTTCATGCACAGAGCAGAGCCGCGAGTGATTCGTGCCCAGCTGAACTGATTCAAAGATTTGTTCACATTCAGGAAATTAACGAATCTTTTAATCTTTCGACTCTTAGGCTGTGTCTGAAATCCGTTGACTCATTCACTAGTCCCTATATAGTGAATGGCATCGAGTCCACGAAATTTCAACAGAGAGTGAACGAAATTTTTAATTTTTATTTTTTTTGCGAGCGAACGAAATGAGTGAGCGATTTCAGACGCTGACGTAAATTCCCTGCGTCAGAGAGCGCTCGGGAGCTGTCGCAGAAATGTTGTCATGAACATTTCACCTGTGTGGTTTCATGAATTTTATCATCTATAAAAATATCATTTTTTAATATGAAATCAAAATGTTTTACTGTGCATACCCCAGCCATTCTGTGTTTTATTTTTGCATTAATAAAAAATGAATCATAATACAATTAATCTTTTCGCTACTGTTCATTTGTTATTTCATCTTCTCTTTCAGTATTTCGCAGTACATCTGTGAATTCATGACGCCACCTATGAAACGCAACTCAAAACGCAAAGTATAGAGTCCAAATAGTCACACACACTGCCCCCCCCACTTACACACACACACAACCCACCCCAGGTTAGCAAGAATACCTCTGTACTGAAGAGACTTTGAGGAGTTCCCGGTCCTGTTCTGTCTTTTCTCTGTAGAGGAACCACAGCAGGGCCATGTCTCAGACACCACTACAGAGGACGGACACAGGGAGAAGTGGAAGAATCAAGTTACCTGCCATTGTCTCCGTCAGCCAAACGGAGGGAAGACCAACCAGCCTGCAGAAATGTTCCTCATCACTAATGTCTAATCGCAGACATTAGCAGACCCGTTGAATCCACTGAGGTCCAAGATCAGATTTTATTTAATAGCATTGTTATGATCAGAGATGATTAAAGTTGGATGGTTAGAAATTCTTTACACCTAAATACCCAGTCTTACTGTCGACATAATGACCTAAAAGGGTGGCAGAGCAGTAACCAGTAATACTCTGTGGCCCATGGAGTCAGAGAAGCTCCACTCTGTGCTAAAGCCTTCTAATTAACTCATTAAAGATAATTATGCGTCTTCTCTACTGGAGACTAACCCCCAATGAAAATAACTGGACACCGTCTCACTGCTCCTACACCAAACACGATTCGAGACATTCCAGGAAGGCGGTTTTCTTCAATCAAAATTAAACTTTATTATTCCTGAATCACAAAAGAGATTTCTTTAGTTGCTGTTAGTCCTGGATGAGCTGTAACCCCTGATCTCTTAACTCCCAAATAACAAATATTTTTTTCTATGTAATAATGTGGCGTTTTTGAAAACGAGAGAATGTTACCCAATTTAAAAAATTTAAAAAACGATTCACAAATAACACAAACTGGATAATGAGTGAACAAATGTAGGGAATTAATTCGGACACCACTACAAATTGGCCGACACCCTAAATAGTGCACTATTTAGTGGATAGGGAGCGATTTCGGACACAGCATTTATCTCGTGCAGTGAATCACTCATTTGGGGCGTACACTGGTTCGGACAATCTGGTACACCCACCACTGAAAAAAAAAAAACATTATTGGCTACCCCATACATCACTCAATAGAAAGAGAAACCGCTCCCTATCCACTAAATAGTGCACTATTTAGGGTGTCGGCCATTTTGTAGTGGTGTCCAAATTCATTCCCTACATCTCGTTCCCTACATTTGTTCACTCATTCTTACCCACAATGCAATCTGATTTCGAGTGTACATGCGATGTACATTCGTCAACCCCTATTTCCCATAATCCAACGCGGAGACGGCGGCAGAGTTAAAAATTATTATTATTATTATTTTACTTGCGTCAAGTTTGCCTCCGGACTTGGGTCGAGGACACTGACAAGAAGAACCCTGCGAAAATGTGTGCTCTTGCAACTACCTAGTTTTTGTTGGTAGTTTACTTTTCTACATTTTTTTTGTCATATACATATGTATATAACAGTAGAGTTTTCATTCTGTTAAATTATATTTTTAAGGAAAATAAAATATATAGATAAACATGACAAGTCTTTCTATCATTAATGTAATAAGCATAACAAATGAACAGTAGCGAAAAGATTAATTGTATTATGATTCATTTTTTATTAATGCAAAAATAAAACACAGAATGGCTGGGGTATGCACATTAAAACATTAAAAATTTTGTTATTTTTTTTATATTTTATATTATTTTTATAGATGATAAAATTCATGAAACCACACAGGTGAAATGTTCGTGACAAAAATCTGCGACAGCTCCCGAGCGCTCTCTGACGCAGGGAATTTACGTCAGCGTCTGAAATCGCTCACTCATTTCGTTCACTCGCTGCTGGAATCTAGTAGACTCACTGGCATTCACTATATGGGAAATAGTGAATGAGTGAACGAGTGTGCGATTTCAGACACAGCCAAGAGGTACTGGCAGGGAGCGAGTCAAACTAACGAATCGATCCATTTGAACACGTATTTCGGTGCGGGGTTCTGACGTATGCCACACCACAGCAGCTGCCGCACGCTACGTTGGAGAGGTCCAGGGGGTCAAACTTACAAAACGTGTTAATAGTCTGTTAATATTATATAAGTACCAGAATTTGTTTAGACAATGCGATAAGGCATTGCTTACCTGAACATACGATGCAATCCAAAGACACTGCAAATATGCCGAATCGTATTACTGAGCTGAAGAACCGAATCAATTCAAAGAACCTTACTTCACTAGAGTATAGTCTGTTTTCCACCTTATATACAGAAAGTCATGGAAGAGCCATTTAACATGCATCTATTAGATTTTGTTCTTAAGAATTTCTTTGGGTGCCAATAATTGTGACACGCAATTGTTTTTTTAGTTGTCTTTTTTTTATTATTATTTTTTTTGTTGAAAAATCATTATTTCTTGATAAATAAAGGTTAGAATTTTGATTGGCTCTAGATTTCTGTTTTTAAAATTCTTTCCGGAAAATAAAATCTGGTCAAAGCCTTGTGAAGAATTCAATTTAAAATTGCGCTGCAAAGAATACGATTTGATTGGTAGATTGCTGTGCAGACGAAAAAAAAGTTAATTCACTGCATGCAAGCGTGTCAGTACAGCAAGATCATTTTTTTTTTTAAAGATTTGCCATCTGATGACGTAAAGCAAGTCGTTTTTGCGAACGGATAAGCCGAATGTTGGCATTACTTTAGAAGGCGGAACTTGACAGAGCTGTCATTATACTGGGTAGTTTTGTCTGCGGAGCGCTCAGTAAACTTTAAGGAAAAAAACTTTTTTTTAAAAAAGAAGCGTTTTTTCAACATGAGACCAAAACAGGTGAGATTACTAACAAAAAATGCATACAGCTTCGGCAAAATAAGTACTTTGCTGGCATGATTAAAGTCTACTGTGTTATAAGCTCTCGCGGTTCAGAGATAAAGACATTTAGACGTTTTAACTTCCAAACGCTTTTAGTCAGCACGCTAACAGCGACAAGGCGACAGTTTTGGGGTATTTGATGTTGGTTGTAAGAGTAACAGCATTTTACGTGAAAAAGAGGGGATGCATTTGTAAGTATCGAAGCCCGGATCCTTCGTTTACTATTTGGGGATGTATGGAATAATTTCAGTCTTTCTTTCAGTCCCAGGGTAGAGTACGCAGCTCGGAAAGACTGAAAGGGAAATTCTCGGTAGACGGGTTGCCTGCTAGAAGTTCGAATGAGGTCGGTGAAAAACATTTAACCTATGAGTTGCTAATCTTTTTTTGCTAATTTACGTGGTTCGGTACTTTTAGCTAAAATATCTTTGGACTAGTACCTCATCACATCATATTACAAAAAAGATACAGGCTACTTGTGACGCAAACTAAGTTTAGTTTTCATCGTAGGTTTCTACAAAGGTGAGAAAACGGCACTGCTTGGTGAAAAGACAGACGGCAGAAGTTGTAGAAACAAAAAATGTGATTTCCTACAGGAGGCCTGTGGACTGTAAGGAAGGAAATGTTTTTCCACAGTGTCCAGCTATAAGGACTAGTGGCGCAGAACAACACTTAATAGACAGCGTTAATGCTATGAGGGAAATATGCCCTGAACAGATTGTTTGGAAAGATCAAATTGACCTGGAAGCAGAAAAGGGCAAAGAAAACGGTATGCACCGGGAAGTAGAATTGGAACATTGCAGTGTTAGTGATGGCAGCAATGAGGCAGATTCTGGGACCCAGGCGGAGACCGAGGAGGACCGTGACATTTTCCTCGATGAAGACAGTAACCAGATTATGCCCGTTGGACAGTTCTTTGGAAATATAGAACTGGTTCAGGTAATCATATGTGCTTTTTCTTCACTGAAGCAACAGTTTTACGTTCAGGTTTTTTTTAATATATAAAATATATAATTTTTTATAGTTTAGTTATATTTGCAGTTTTTTTTAGTTTAGTTTGACTGTTCTGAGTTTGGTCTGAATTACACAAATGTCTGTGAAGAAAATCGGATTAATGGATGCACAAATGTATGTTGTATTTCTAGATATTTCTAGAAATTTCTAGATTCTTTAACTGCTTCTCCAGATTGTGAAAATCAAGTAATTAAGGGAAAACTAACTAGCAATGTTGCTTGTGCAAAATATATTTTTGTAATATGTAAAAAAAAAATCTAATTTGCTTATTTTAACCTTTATTAGCGAGTTATGTGCTCATGTTAAGGTACATGCCATCTACATGCAAGACATTCCTCTACCAAATGTAGCAGGCGTAGCTGTATACTGCATGCTTTTTAATCACCTTGGCTATAAAGGACTGGACGGTTTAACACATCTGCATCCTAGGATTATCCACCAAGAGTTCCTGCTGCAGTACCCATTAGCAGAAGGGAGTACAGAAGATTACACTTCATCGCCAAAGAAGAGAGTGAAGAAGACAGTTTTGAGGAGAGCTCCCTGGGAACATGTCAGCAAAACGGTTCGTGATGCATAGATTTTCTTTCTGCTTTCCTCCAAAGTGTGTACACTTTGCATTACTTTGTTTCGGTGGTTGAGGGGGGGCTGGTCTGAGGTTTGACAGTCAGGCCGTATCGGAGCCTTTTAATATGTGGACCAAGGACTTGTAATGGAGGGAGCAAAAAAGAAATGGCAAATGTTTACACAAATAAAAAGGCTATAGTCCTGAATGTGCACTGACTCAAAACTAAAAACTTGCACAATTTGATGGATTCAAAACTATATTTTGCATGAATGAAAGACGCTGTTTCAGCTGCTTTTTTTCAGGAATTTCAGCAGCATGCCTCAGGTAAAGGCAAGCAGTGGTTAGTTGTCTCATTCATTAAAAAAAAAATGTATGACAGTTGTCTAAGTCTCCCAAATTCAAAATAGGATATAGTTTTAGGCTAAATGATTCTGCACATCATAATGGCTAACGATTAATAACTTTTTGGAGTTCATTTTTCTGCTGTTATTTTTGTCCTTAAAATAAATATCCTTACTTCTGTAAACCAAAAAGAAACCAACCAATGATTTGCCCTGCTCTGCTCGTGGTTTCTTCTGGGCTAGGATCTGAAGTGATTACAACTTTTTTGGATTGGCATAAACAATGGGGGGCCTTGCTGTTGCAGTTAATGTTAGGAAAATTACACAATATGTTATTTGTAGAATCTTCCTCTCCAGAAAGTTGCAACAGCACCTACCAGTCAGGAGGCTGCATAAGAAATGGGAGCAGGTGAGAGGTATATATTTTATTATTTTCATTGCTGATGGGATAATTACTGTGTACTCCTTTCAGTTATGTATTGGTGAGATTTGGTTGACGGGTATTAGATCAATGTAAATTACCCCTTTGCTTGTTTGTCCGACAGGGGCCTCGCAGTGCAGAAAGAATCGTAAAAATGGACTGTGTTGATGAAGACCGACCAAGGTGTGGATTTCCAAAGCAAATGGTTTAGTTTTCTTCCTGCCCCTCAAAGAGGATAACCTATTTCTGTAATAAGTACAAGCTGTAAATATGATCCAATGTAAAAAAAAAAGGGGGTTTGAATGTAAGATGCATAAGCACGCACTTTTTTTATTACTCTAACACCTGACCATTAATTATGATTTTTTTTATGTCAGGGGTGCAACTATATACACTTAATTCTGATTGAGGCATGTTGTAATTTTTTATGTAATATTCGTATCAACATTAAGACTTTAGTAACAGCTGATAAAATCCTAATTTGCACAAATTAATGTATGAAGTATGCATCACACCATGTACTCAAGAAACAGCGAAAGATTGTGCCAAGTACGTTCTGCAGCATATCGAAATAAACTTGAAAGATAATTGGTCTGATGTATGGTAGTTTTATGTAAATATGACAATGGAGCTTTCAATCAACCTGTCTTCTAGTAAAAAATGGCTACCATGGTTATAATTTTTGTTTTAAATGATTGCAAACATTTCTTAATTCTAAAACACTATTGGGCAGTTCTTACACAAGGGGCACTTGAAATATAGTGACTTCCCTGGAAATTAGTAAAAAACACTTAGTAAACATAAGCTATAGTTATTAATATACTATTTTATCTACATTTGAATTTAATTGTACTTCCATATGACGACTTCTGTCTTCACACACCATACAAAAATAACACGAGTGACCATCTATCAAAAAGATTTTAATTAAAAACCACATCCACAAAAATGTTACATTTTTGAAAAACACTCCCAAAATTATCAAAACCTCAAATTATTCTTAATTGTCAAGTTTTAACACCAAAATTTAATTCAACCAATACAAATATAATTCCCTTTACAAATAATATGAATCTCTTTCAGTGCATATTTATACATAAAATGTATCAATACTATCAAATGTAGCCATGTGTTTATTTTCAAAAACTGAAAACCGATAGTGGAAAAATGTCAGCCCTTAACTTGACTACAGTACTTATAAAAACTTCCGTCCTCACGTTCTGGTGAATCTTATTCCAATGGTTTTCCAGGAGATGATCTATATAATTACTCAACTTCTATTCACCCGTTTCTGCAGATTTTCATCGAATAAGCTTCTCAACAAAATATATACATACTATTTGATAAAATCTTACAGTGGATCAAAAAGTATTCAACCCGCGTTGTCCCCTATTTGTTAAAAGGTTGTTTAAAAAACAAAACAAAAAAAACACTTGTTTCTACCAAAAGTGATGTAGATATGGATAGAAACAGTAGCACAAATTCATGGTCTCAGTTCAAGATCATAAATATTAAAAATGTTTAAAATCACTTTGGTCTCGGTCTTTCAAAACAACTTTTTTCCTTTCAAGGAAATGAGCTGCCTAATAAAAAGTATTTCAGTTCATGTTCTTGTAGAAAAACAAACTAACACGTGGTTACAACGTTTTCCTTTTTGTGCCCCTCTCGTACATTCTACTTCTGTCGCATTCCATATTATGAGCAGACTTCTTGTGACAGACAATATGCACCAGTCTCAGATTCTCTCGAGTGAACAGCAGTCTGTAGAAATAGTCACAGTTAATGTCCTTGTTCTTGTGGCCTTCCAGAGCTTCAGCGAGCGTAGGGAGGATAGTTCGCTTCTTCTCAATCCTGAAAGAACATTGTAGTTCACCAGGTTATTTTGGCCACTACGCATTTATATTAGAGAGATCCTGATTCATTTATCCTTGGCCATTATTAATTTTGCTTGGTATGGAACATTGATGTGGAGGCTGCATTTATATTCAGATTAATTGTTTATCATCTGTGTCGTGCTATATTTTGTGAAGCACATGGCCAATGCAACGTGACAATCATTTCTGATTTAACTTGCTTTAACAGGGGTTGTGTCATTGACTGTGATCCTTGGTCTCAAACTGCCAAAAAGCTAAGGGTTGAAAAGCAGACAGCTCAGGAACGTTGTCAAAAATCAGTTGCAAGTTGTTCCAATTGCAGTTTTATTTAATATGAAAAAGATAACTGAATATCATTGCATTGGTGAGGTTACATTCATTCTTGCTATTATGTTACACGCCATTTATAGCAACAGATTACTTCACCTTCCTTTTGTAATTAAAGATTTTTTTAAAGATGCTATACTATAAACAACATATTTTCATGAAACCGTATAGCTAAATTTTGCTTAGAAATTTTAAAAACCTAACACTTGAAATGTGGTAATAGATTGTACATGATTTTTGGTCTAGTAGAACTTAATTTACCAACTAATTTTTAAAGCAATTTTGCGTTGTAACTACACATAGAGGAAATCTAGCTAGCTAATGTAAACTTCTGGCTAATGGTTATGTTGAATGCTTGCTTGAACATGTCAGCTGAATGTAGCCTATAGCTTCTGGCCCAAGTTTATAGGGATATCAGAACTTTCCGGAGCATATTCCTTGTCAGAAACAGACATACAGCTTCTGTCCACAGTCGGTAAATATTTAGGCTCAAACTGAAAGGGGAGTAATACTCCTGCCATTGTAAATTGTTCAGATTGCACAACTGGTAAAATAATCTGGTATCGTTTGCATCGTTAAACCACTGGATCTCCGGTTAATACAGAAATTTGCCTGTAGTTGCCTTTTAAATACACACGTTCAGCCCATTGTGTTGTTTTCAATCCCAACGTGTTTAGCATGGAATAAAAACACTTCAATACCTCAGACCCAGCCTAATAAATAATAACAATAATTTTTTTTATGATGAAAACGTTTTTTAATGATGAATAAACATTTAAGACCCAATGTGTAAACCAATACAGGAGCTCTTTAACTTACAAGTTAATCACTTAAAATAAAAAAATAAATAAAAACTCACCCGTGATCAAGATTCCATGTGCTGAAAAGGATTCTGCTCTCTCTGTTTACATAGGGGTTAATAGAGTGGAGAGACATACATTTATCTTGGTCAAATGCACCCTAAGAGGACAAAGAAGACCACAGATTAATTGTCCTTCCGTTTCAATCCCTGGTTTCATCCACTCGTCTGAAATGTTTAACAAAACAAAAATGTAAGGCTTTAACGGTGGTGATAAGGAAACTTCTCGCCATGTCCAAATCTTCGTTACCTGACAAGAGAACCAGCCTTCCTTAGAGCACAGACAGTTGGGCCCATCTTTTCTGTCAAAGTAACAGCCGTTATACTCGGCAGACTTCAGCTTCCCCAGCATTTCATTTACTATCTTATAATACTCTGCCCGGACCTTTGAAGACTTGATTTTCGGAGCATATCCGACTACCTGAACAAAAAAACAGGGAACAATACATTAATTGCATTTCTTCCAGAAATCTGAATGTGCAATATCACAAAAGGTCCATATGTTGCTAAGTTCATAAATCAATGACTAAAACAAAAACATCCTATATACGGGGTCCGAAATTAACATTAAATGTGGGTTAATCTGCTCTGATGGGTAAATTTCACATGCTAATGTGACATAGGCGCTACAATTTTGGTTGCTACAACCCAGTGTCAACACCAAGCATGGGGAGATATTTTGAAGCGGAGACCTTTTTCTTTCTAAATGTGCAAATATAACATTGCATTTTAAAATAATTTCTGTACATAATTTTTTTTTAAATCATACCTTTCTACTTTATCAGAGTTTAAACATCATTGTGGCTGGCTGCTCTACTAAACCTAACTGAGCTGCCCAAATTTCTATACCTTTAATGGTGTCGTCATAGCAGCCTTATATCTGAGAGATTTAAAACTGAGTGAACTTAATATTTAACACTGTAATTCTAAGTATATTACTTTATTTCAGTGTGTCTGTGGTACTAAGTGCCACATAGGCTTGTTCGCTCCACTTTAAAGACACAATCACACTGACAGTTCACCCCACCAAAGGAGAAAAGTATGCCGGTAAATGACTCTGTGGCCAACGGACTATTCCAGTCACTAGCCCAGGCCCCTGGCGCATAAATAAGTTAATTTCGGACCCTGTTTAGGTGCTCTGTAATAGTAAATTAATAAAACGATAGAATCCCAACCATAAAATGTGAGAGTAAGAGGGAATTATTTAAGGATTATGTTTAATTTGGACCTATGTTAGTGATTCTCAATAAATGAAAATGTAATTACCTCATTCTGATATCCCCGTATCCTGCTAGCACAATTAAATTTCATGTACTGAGACTTGGTTTTAAATCTAGACTCAATGCCTAAAATGAAGAAGAAACAGTAGTTACTTAAATTTACTACCAATGCAAAGTGTTCTTATCATAAAGAGGCATGATGGTAGTTGCTTTCTGTTATTGGAAGGTGCCACCCAACATTTAATTAACCACGTTACCTTCAAACCAATCCTTGTCCTCCTCTCTGGTTTCGGCTTCGGACTTATCGTCAAGGTTATGAAGAAGATCCCTCAGGATCTTTTGCCTTTTCAGGGACTGGTCGTCTGTAAGCAGGTTCTTTGCACACTTGATAAGGAGATCCGTATGTTTCTCAGATGAGCTCAGCAAAAGGCCAATGTCGCAGAAAACCGCTGGGACACCATACATGCACATTAAGCAACTACAAACACTTAAAACAAATGATATAGCCGGTTCCCCTTATTTATTTAGAGTATTCATCTGCATTTTTTTCGACTCTGAAGCTACGGTATCCATCTTGTATACAACACATGGGTTAAACTCATAGAACGTTCTAATGTGTGGTGTGCTAAAATTTAGCCATTTATCAACTTCTCTGATAAAGTACAACATCAATCCTTTACAGACAGAAAAATTGACTCACCTCCACTCCAGCGTTGTCCATCAGCAAGTAAAACAAGCTCTGTGTGGTCGGGAAGACTTTCAAAAAGGTCATAATTTACTTCGGTTCCATCTTCATACAAGCAAACTCGGGATCCGGGCAGTGGAACCTGAATGATGAGTTCATTTTTCTTTAACTTCAAGCTATTAGAGACTTATGCAGGTTCGACAACCGAACTTATATCAAGCAAATAACTAGCTATATAGATAATGTATGATGGATTTATTAACAGTTCGACCTAGCTAGGAAAACGGCACCTGTAACGTTGCACATCCTTTTTTAAGTAGTTCTTCCAGGCTTCTTGCAGCAACTCCATATTTGTTATTTTCACCGTGGCGTCTAAGTTTTACAGGTTTAAGCACGTTCAATAGTTTATGCTTCCTTTTTCTTAACATGAGTTGGTCGGGTTTTAACACTACTAATAATTTTGGAATATTCGCAAAAAAAAAGGAAATATATGCGACCAAATGAAAACAGAATAAAGGTATCGCCAAGACTCAGAATTGTTAAACAATTTCCGGTTTGACTTGCGTAAGAAGCGCAGATAACGTGAGGCGTAATCTTCTTCTTCTTTATCTTCTTTTAACTTTAGTGTTACGAAGGTTCTAGGCGTATTGCTGCCCCCAGAGTACTCTACAAGCACAGCACCTACAAGCATGCGGGGGGAAAAAAATTGTTTAGAGGGCAAAGGTGCTTCCCAACCGTCCAGAGACATGCCCTGAGCCCCCAATCTCAAACTAGTATGCAATACCCCATCCCGCCTGGTACCCCAAATTTGCTAGCACGTCATCTTAACCAATTGCTGAATCGAATACAGGTGCCAGTGCAGCAGGGCGGTTGCGAACTGACAGGCAGTGTGGCCACTCCCTAGAGTCGAAGACAGGAGCATGATTAGTTGTTGGGGCTGAAGACTTAGGTCTTTGGCTCAATGAGCTAATCATCTATTCTCTGCTTTGACGACCCGAGTTCAATCACCCGGCTCAGGCGAGTGGAAGCACAGTGGATATGGGGGCCTGATAAATGATTAAGTTTGTCCACTTTTCCCCCTAAAGATTATTTCGCCACCCTATCCACAACCTCATTACCCTCCACTCCTATGTGCGCTGGTACCCAAAGAAATCCCACCCACTGCGTAATTTGGCCCACAGACCCCAACTATCCCTCAGCACTACCCTGGCCAGGGAGCCCCCTAATTTCCTCTTCAGCTTATTCCAAGGGGTGAGGGTCAATTTATTTTTTCTGAGACAGAGAGGAATCTTCTCAACCAATAAAGCTGGGATTTGGGTCATCCCGAAAGCTCCACAATATACCTGTAAAGCCATAACTTGCATCACATTGCCGAACTACCAAACATCTAAGGCAGACCGAATCATAAACAGATATAAGTCTGTCCAGCCCGCAGGCTGACCCAAGCTAGACACTTTGTTACAATTTGCCATTACTTTATCATTAATCATAATATAAAATAAGATTAGACAAATCAAACTGCCCTGAGGCATCCCATTTTCAGTACATTATACCCAACAAAGCAGCCCATGAGAAAAGCCCTGACCCAGCACTCTCTCTCTCTCCAAGCATTTCACAGGCCTCCTCAATATCCAGGACTGAGAAACACCAGTTTTTTTTCATATAATCCATCATCCATGGGTCACCAGAGCCAATCCCAGCAGACATAGGGCACAAGGTAGGGATACACCCTTCCAACTTATCAGAACCAATAAACCTAATCAGAAGGCCCAGAGGAAACCCACAGGGAGAACTTGTAAACTCCACACAGCTGGAACACAAACCCAGGACCCCTGGTGCTATGAGGCCACAGTGCTAACCACCACACCACTCTCAGTAATTCAGTAATTTTGTTTCTTTTTGCATGAACACCTGGTTTAGGTTGTTGTTATCAGAGGCATCACCTTGCCCCACCCCCTGCCCACCTGCCTTCCACCACACCCCTCACCTGGGAACATTGATTAACTCACAAGCTTTACCTGTGTTGCCCAATTGACTCCCCTTGACACCGTTACATTTTAGATGCTTGTTTCCAAAGTGACTTACACAGTTTATAATTTCACTTATACAGCTGGATATTTTACTGAAGCAATTCAGGTTAAATACCTTGCTCAAGGGTATAACAGCTGGGGTGGGACTTGAACTAGCAACCTTTTGGTTATAAGCCTGTCACCTTAACCATTACCACTACACCACCAGCTGCCCCACTCCACTACTTATACCCTGCCTTTCCCTTTAATTTCTGCCAGATCGTGCCAATATCTTTACCTGAACCTTTTCCCCCCTACCCCGTGCGTGACAAGTAGACTTTTCTGAAAAACACTCTGATAATCCACTAACAACGCATTCCTCCCAGGGAAGTACAGCAATGAAGCCACCCTACCATGCCTCCTAATTAGGGACACCACTGCATGGTGGCACAGTGACAGGTCCCCTCCTCCCACCTAAAAATTAAACAGATTCACCACCTCATCTATCACACTGTTATCTGGGTGCTTTAATGTCTCTGAGAACAAACTCCCCTTCCCTGGCATCATGCTTCCCCTCTCTTTAACGGCTGCCCTAAATTAATCTTGCGTAAAGAACAAGTTAATAGGAATGCAGTCCAATTCCAATGCAGTCCAATTCACTTTTCATTCCTGTCCAAAATAGCTCAATTTACTTCAGTCAGTCCTACCCTAGATTCACAACTTTGGCGCATGGTAATTTGGTGACAGTTCACACAGAAACCCTCTTGGTATTCTACAATGTAGTAGAATACCAGTACTTACTAGTATCAGTAATGATTGACATGATAGCTCATTAGCTTCCTTATCTATCGCTTTTGATTTTTGGTCCTAAAACATCTGTCACAAACATAGTTCCATATTTGCTTCATATCGTTCATGCACGTTATCAGAAAGTGTAAATAACCACCATACACCAACTTTCCATACAGATAGGCTGATCAGACATAAAGTTATGACCATTGAAAGGTGACGTGAATAACACTGATAATCTCGTTATCTGTCAGGATCTGTGGGATACATTAAGCAGCAAGTGAACATTTTGTCCTCAAAGTTGATGTGTTAGAAACAGGAAAAATGGGCAAGCGTAAGGATCTGAGCGACTTTGACAAGGTCCAAATTGTGATTGCTGGACGACTGGGTCAGAGCATCTCCAAAACTGCAGCTCTTGTGGGGTGTTCCCGGTCTGCAGTGGTCAGTACCCATCAAAAGTGGTCCAAGAAAGGCAAAGCGGTGAACCGGCGACAGGGTCTTGGGCGGTCAAGGCTTATTGATGTATGTGGGGAGCGAAGGTGACGGGTCAGAGCTGTTTTGGCGGCAAAAGGAGGACCTACACAATATTAGGCAGGTGGTCATAATGTTATGGCTGATCGATGTATGCATTACTGAGAGTGAACAAGAAATATTAAATCAATTTCTCAAACATTATTATCTCTACTCGAGCCACCAACAAAACTGTTCTGTTCAAAAATTTTATTTGATTTTCTAGTAGAGGACTTTTATAAATTATTTATAAGCTCCCACCGGCTTAAAGGCAGTCCTACTGTTATCCTTGTTTGGTGTCTACAAATGTAAATGTCGGCAGATCTCATTCTAAGTAAATCTTACTCATGAATTTGTTAAATACTCTGTTTTGAGTATAAATATTGCCGAGTTAAACTCTTAACTGTCACGACAATTTCGCGTCTTGGCCATTAATCCAACATTACTGCTATCTTTTCCTATTCAATCTTCCACCCCTGCTTATAGTCACCGTTTATATCACCATGGTAACATGAAGCCAAGAAACGGTAGATTCCATAAGAGCCATGCAAGTAGGGGGAGAAAGACTTTACAGTCATAAGTAAGGCAATATAAATGTATTGTAGTTAGTAATAAATGTAATTTAAATTAACAAATAATACAACTAAATACAATATAAATGGTTTGGAGATCCTTACTTCTCACGACGTTACGTCTTTACACCATTATAGTGTTCTGTGACAACCCATATTTTGAGCTAGATACATTATTCCACTGGCATACTGTCATGGCTGACGCTTAGTTAGCTTTGAAAAGGCAAATGTTAGTTAGCTTTTACATGTGATGTGCAAAATAGATGGTATTCTTTTTAAAACAAAATCAAATACAGAGGAATTAATTGCACTCGATATGTTTGTATCTTGTGAGTATGAAAAAAGCTGAGCTTTCTTTAGAAGTCTGGGGTCACTTCAAGTAATTTTCTATTTTGCTAGCTACATTGAAAATGATTATTGGTTTTAGGTAGCAGAGATTGGGTTCTTAAAAATCAGTCGCACATTAACTAAAATGACTAGTTAAAATGCTATGTAGCCAGTTTTCGAGCGACGGAATAATCCATGGCTGGTGTAGGCTATAAATCCTCTCAACGATTAAAGTGTTTCACTCATAACAGATGTTTTTCTTTATCAATTAGTTTTCTTTTTTCTTTTTTAAAAGCAAATAATTTACTATGAGCGAGTGGAAAGAAGTGTTCGAGAGCAGCCGCGCAGTTCCACCCCACAGCCAGCGAGTTAATTTGGTTCAGGAGCTGTCCCTCGGTTTTAGGATTGTACTGAAGTACTTCGTCGGTGGAGCTCCCCCTGCACAGGTCAGGTCCAAGTGTTCGCCTTGTCTGCATCTGTGCGAATGAAGCGCTGCTCGAGTTTAGAAAACAGCACTTGACTCCATTTTATTAAACATTTATTAAATGTCACTGTTAATGGCAAGTCCAGGCAAATCATCTGAAAAATGGTATTTGCAGCTTTCACATACCAATAGTAAAGCAGTACAAAGACTCGTCATCATCGTGCATTGGTAACAATGCCAGACGCATTAATACGATTGGCGAAATTGATGTTTTCCACTTGCTGACTGATATTACATGCTGCTTTGCCGTTGAGTACAAAGAAGCAGGGTACACCAATAACAGGCCTTAAAATAAAAGCTGTTTGTCTGTCCTAAGTGTCAGATTAAAATCCTCCCTCATCTCGGCGTTAGGTTAATAAGGGTAAATGGTACTTGAGGGACTCCGTTGTATTTTCAAAGAATGCCATCCGTCTCTTTCTAATACTTTCTGAGAAACACCCGTATTTAAGTTCGTGGTACCCATACACACTTGCACAGACCGATAATTATGTATTTGAGATACAATATGATACCTATTTGGTGAACTCGTTACCAGTTTATGCTGCTGTGTTATATTGTGTGAACGCCTTGAGGTTAATTACAATGCTTTAATTACTATGCCGTTAGGCTGTGACGGTGACGCACTCTCTCGTTGTGATTCTCAGGGATTGCATCTGGAGTTCCAGGAGGCGCTGTATCAGCTGCGCGTAACCCTGTTTGATATAAGCCACAGGCACTATTTTGGGAGGACATGGAAAGGCTCTCTACAGAAAATAAGAGCTGATCGGGGGCAGCCCAACACTGTGTTATTTAATGAGGTAAAGCTTTGTATGCATACCAATGTCTCTTTGCTGACAGACTGTTATGGTGAGAATACAGAGTTTGTTACTGGCACGTTAAAAAGCAATTATCCAAAATTTTACAGCTAAACTTTCTACAGCAACACATTCGCAAAGTGTTACCATTTCCCGGCATTCTTTTGAAATTATAAATCTGTTGTGTGTGATTTAATATGTATAGCATATTTCTTAAGGGTTTCAAAAACATGGAAATCTTGGTTTCTCGTGGCTTGTTCTATTTAAAATCAAAAGAAATCGATTTAGAGAGTTGGAATAGACATATTGTCTTTACTTAGTGAGATATTTGAGAATACTGTTAGGGAAAAGTGTACTGGTGTACTGTGCCAAAGTTAACTAGGTCATCAAGGAATCAAGTTTTAGCATCGTTAGAATTCTGCCAGGGTAATGAGTTGTTTTTAAGGCAGTGTTCTGAGACACAAAATTCTGCTATAATTTAAAGGGATAAAACGGGAGCTTAATAGTGCTTACGTGGTTTGTGTCTGGTACTATGTAGGTACTATGCTAGTGGAATTTGGTCCTGAATTTGACCCTGATTTTGTTGTTGTTATTAATCGTTGCTATTTCTGTTTCACCTTACGGGGCTGATTCCGAGCAACTGGCCTGCTCTCTTATTTCACACCTGAAAAATGACGGATTTTTTTCTTGGTTTTGGATTATTATACACCTTCAGTCTAATCTATCAAAATATAGCTTTCAGTAAGACCTGCATTTTTAATCTAAAACGTCTAATTGGAAATGTTTACGTCTAAAGCTTTTTGATTACATTGCTCTTTCTGTAAAAGGGAAAGTTGCTAGCTTGCATTTAACAGGGCACAGGAACCTAGGGCTGACGTTTTTAGGATTTTATATGGCTCTCAAATTTTCAAATGTTGACTGAAAAACACCCTCGAACATGATTGATAAAATTATTTTTAACGTGCTTAGTTAATGTATAATTTTGCATGTGTAAAATAAAATAAAATAAAATAAAATATATGTTTAGATGAACATATTTAGGTTCGAGACTTGTAGCATAATATGATTGACAGCAGCGTTTGGTGTGTAGTTAGCCTACCATTCATACCTTTTCAGATTTGCATTTGTGGAGTAGTTGTGAAAATGCTATTTCCCATGCGTTACTTTTTGACCGACGCCGCGCGTTCATTACAAAGGAGACACGCCCCGTCGGTCAAAAAGCAACAAATGTGTGGAGGCATTTTGAGATGCACTATGCGGCGTTCGATGGGGACTGCAGGAAAAAAAAAAAAAACTTGCGCTGAGCTCCAAACCGGACGGCAGCAGCTGCTAGCAAGATCGAACAAAGGCGCAAATCTGAGTTCCGCAAGCTTTGCGGGCGATCTTGAGATTACGTGGAATGGGAAACGATTTACGGGTGTGGCTTTAACGGCTGCATTCTCAGTGTTTAACGAGCGGCCAAACAAGGACGGAATTATCCAACAAATCGAAGACTTTGTCAGCAAGAACTGTTGGTGGCTGTGCTTCGTTCGTTGCCCTTCTGTGTGAGCAAGAGAAGCGGCCCCTCTTAATCTTCCGCTGGCTTGTGCGTCAAGAGGCACTTTGCTCAGTGGTGTGGAGAGGAACTTTGCAAAGTTATGTCATTGGTCGTTCACATTATAAAAAAGTGGGGTGCAATGCACTTATTGTCAGTCACTTGTTTAAGCTGACCCTTTGTGGTGTCTTGAGAGTGCTTGAAACCAGCGCTATGTCAGTGAAGAGAATTAAGTGCTTTTTATTTAGCATATGTAGTAGCCGACAGTTAAAAAAACGTTATTGCCACCTACTGGTGTTGTGTATAACTACAAGAGCTACCACCGGCAAGTCTTACAATACTGCTGTTATTAAGTTAAAAAAAAAAACACAAATCTTTCTTATACAGGAGTGTAAACTTGCTGTGGCCGTTTTGAAAAAAATCTCTGAATTTCGGTTTGTCTGGCTTTTCTAGATAAAAAGGTTTCCGACGCCTCTTGTATTATATAATTAATGATGATGCCTTAATCAGAACTTGGAAGGAACCACGAAACATCTGTAAAAGTCTTTCAGTCGAAGGCCATTTTTAATTAATACCAGTGGTTATATGGTAAAGTTTGTGGTCATTCATTTTACAATACTTATTTTATGCAAAGCACATGTTATATAGTGAGGGACTGTTAAAAGTGAGAGATATTATAGAGACAGTGAGGGACTGTTAAAAGT
>JAOYSI010029539.1:8223-31604 GCA_025775065.1 Hiodon alosoides
CTGCTGTCGTTACCTATACCCCAGCTCCTGGCATTGCAGTGTGGGCTGCTGTCGTTACCTATACCCCAGCTCCTGGCTCTGCAGTGTGGCAGTAGGAGTGTGGGCTGTCGTTACCTATACCCCAGGTCCTGGCATTGCAGTGTGGGCTGCTGTCGGTACCTATACCCCAGGTCCTGGCATTGCAGTGTGGGCTGCTGTCGTTATCTATACCCCAGCTCCTGGCATTGCAGTGTGGCAGTAGGAGTGTGGGCTGTCGTTACCTATACCCCAGCTCCTGGCATTGCAGTGTGGGCTGCTGTCGTTACCTATACCCCAGCTCCTGGCATTGCAGTGTGGGCTGCTGTCGTTGCCTATACCCCAGGTCCTGGCTCTGCAGAGCTGCGTTTCTCTCTCCACTGTAGTTGAAATAATTTAATTACACATTACACGACCGATGACATTAAATGAAAATATGGTTGATATCAAACTGTTGAATTTTGACATCAAACAGCAAACTCTCAATGTCAAACGAGAGCCTTTTTTTGTATCAAAAAGTGTTTTACATGTTCTAACAGCCTGTCATACTGCTTATGTATTGAAATGCCCTATTCTGTTGTCTTTTGTGACCTAACTGGTGTATGTGTTTCCTTTTTTTTTGAACACATGTTGAAAAATCAGGCTCAACTATCATTCTGCGGCGCAGGTTTTCAGCCTCACAGTTCTGGGATGACTGCAGGAAGCACAATGTGACGGTGATCCAGTACATAGGAGAGGTACTGCGTTATCTCTGCAACACATCAAAGGTGATTCTCTTTTTAACCAGGGTGCCCGCTTCTGTCCAAACGTGACGCTCTTTTTAACCAGGGTGCCCGCTGTTGTCCAAAAGTGACGCTCTTTTTAACCAGGGTGCCCGCTTCTGTCCAAACGTGACGCTCTTTTTAACCAGGGTGCCCGCTGTTGTCCAAAAGTGACGCTCTTTTTAACCAGGGTGCCCGCTGTTGTCCAAACGTGACTCTCTTTTTAAACAGGGTGCCCGCTGTTGTCCAAACGTGACTCTCTTTTTAAACAGGGTGCCCGCTGTTGTCCAAACGTGAATCTCTTTTTAAACAGGGTGCCCGCTGTTGTCCAAACGTGACTCTCTTTTTAACTAGGGGGCCCGCTGTTGTCCAAACGTGACTCTCTTTTTAACTAGGGGGCCCGCTGTTGTCCAAACGTGACTCTCTTTTTAAACAGGGTGCCCGCTGTTGTCCAAAGGGGACTCTCTTTTTAAACAGGGTGCCCGCTGTTGTCCAAACGTGACGCTCTTTTTAAATAGGGTGCCTGCTGTTGTCCAAACGTGACTCTCTTTTTAAACAGGGTGCCCGCTGTTGTCCAAAGGGGACTCTCTTTTTAAACAGGGTGCCCGCTGTTGTCCAAAGGGGACTCTCTTTTTAAATAGGGTGCCTGCTGTTGTCCAAAGGTGACTCTCTTTTTAACCAGGGTGCCCCGCTGTTGTCCAAACGTGACTCTCTTTTTAAATAGGGTGCCCGCTGTTGTCCAAAGGGGACTCTCTTTTTAAGCTGGGTGTCCGCTGTTGTCCAAAGGGGACTCTCTTTTTAACAAGGGTGCCCGCTGTTGTCCAAACGTGACTCTCTTTTTAAACAGGGTGCCCGCTGTTGTCCAAAAGTGACTCTCTTTTAAACAGGGTGCCCGCTGTTGTCCAAAGGTGACTCTCTTTTAAACAGGGTGCCCGCTGTTGTTCAAAGGTGACTCTCTTTTTAAATAGGGTGCCCACTGTTGTCCAAAGGGGACTCTCTTTTTAAACAGGGTGCCCGCTGTTGTTCAAAGGTGACTCTCTTTTTAAACAGGGTGCCCGCTGTTGTCCAAACGTGACTCTTTTTAAACAGGGTGCCCAGTATTTATGCAGCCTACACATATGTCTTGCCTTTATGTTGCACCTTACAAGGAAACTACTGAGGCGAAAACAATTTAATTCCACTCATAAATGCATTTTGACCAGCTAGTTTTAATCAATGAATAATTACTGGTCAGTGAAGCCCTTACTCTCTTACCTTGTCAACTAGTTATAGGGTGATGTGGTCTAGGTTTATATTTCATGGTGAAATTTGATACAAGGTGCCACATTGAAAATGTCAAGGGTATTTCCCAGAACCCGGCGCAGCTGCCTTACCAGAAGGCCATGCACTTGCTTGCTCTCTGGCCCCAGTTTGTTAGCATAAACTGACTGCACAAGTGGTGTCTCACGGTTACTGGACAGCTGCCTCTGCCTTTTCCGCCGCGTCCAATCACGACGTCCGACTCAGGCCCTCCCACTTTCTCTGTTTGGCTTAACAGCTGCTTTTCAGAATTAGGAATCATCTTAATGAATTCCATTGTTTCGATTTTTGCCCAATTGATCCTGAACTATCTTGATTTAAATGACCAGGAGTCATTTTCATCCACATTATCAGTAGTGGGAGTGGATACATACAGCCCGATATCAGTGGTGTTACTGGTTTTTAAATATAAAAAAAAGAAAACCCACTGTTTTAAGTTAGCATTTAGCTTTCCCATACAAAATTTGGCACACATTGTATTTACTTGATCAACCATTTGATACAAACATATTAGCATATTATCTAACAAGCAGCATGTCAAAATCTTTTTATTTATTTGTTTTTGTTTTCTTTTTAAGCAAAATCGTTTATTATTTTAAAAAACGTTTGTTACAACACGATCGCCATGCATAACTGTGTTATTGGCGCCAATAACTGTTGTTACTATTTTTACTTTACCACCGTAGGTTCTCTACAAATGATTAGTCCAGATATAGTTACAAAGGCTAATGGTACTGTTGGCTGGCATCCTTGGCTAAAGGCATATGAACTGTGACAGACTGGTAAAACTTAGATTTTATACTATTTCTCTCCGATGTCTGCTAAATTTAAGAGAAGAGCAGTTTAACTGAATCTGTTGAATAGCAATGTTGTATTCATTGACTAGCATCGGTGCACATCACTAAATGCTTTAAAATGAACCTTTTAGAAGCAGTATTTATATATCTAAAACCTTTTTTTTTTAATGCATCAGGAGAACGCCGGCTGCCACAAATAGAATTTAAGTCCTTATCCTAAAAGGACTTTCTCCAAATTTTATGGCTATCATATTTTGGAGTGTGAGGGGTGGGGTTTTTTGCAATTTAAACACTCTCTCTTTGGCCATTGAAACTGTATCTGCACCAATCACCGGGGATCAGATCTCAGATGATCATGTGAGTCCTGTCTCAGCCAAAGAATGTACAGTTTGGTGTCCTAGATCTGTTTCCCTCTAGGAATAGCCAGCAGCCTTTACATGGAAATACCACTCACAGTGGCTATGAAACCATATACTGTAATGTTTTGGAAAGCCAAAGTGTGTTCCTTAGAGCATGATTTCTGAAGCCTCTACTGCAGAAACTCTTGTAAATGTGTGGCTGCTGGTTTTACTAGAGTCAAGGACATAATTGTTTCCTTTACCCCCCCCAAACAGAGAACCAATGACCGGGACCACAAAGTGAGACTTGCTATAGGCAATGGTGTCAGAGCTGATATATGGAAGGAATTCCTGAATAGATTTGGTAATATTGAAGTTAGAGAATTCTATGCTGCCACAGAAGGAAACGTTGGTTTTGTGAACTACACAGGAAAAATTGGTGCTGTTGGACGGGTGAACTTTCTACATAGGGTAAGTCTGAGTACTGTGTAGGTTTAAATTGTGTGAAGCAGATAGATTTTTAGGTAATAATAATTTGAATGGCTCATTCCAAAAGCATCTCGGCTCATTGGCATCGCCAGAGGCCGAGCCACTCACCTCAATGGCGCTGTCATTCTGCCAGTGCCTGGGAAGCCAAGGGGAGGGGCTTTAGCGAGGAGCCAAGAGAAATCCCCTCTCCCCCCCCCCACATTTGTGCGTTGTTGTTCTCCCCCAGTCACAGTTAGCAAATGGTAAAACCCAGATATGAACCTGCAAATCTGAATCGTAGTACTTAGCCTGTACTTGGCGAGTGCCTTTTGAGAACCGATCCATCTGGGAGGCCCAGAACAAATGAATGACTGGATATGGTCCAGAACATGATAATGTGAATTAAACGTAGATGTCTTGGGTTTTAAGTACCTTCCTAATCCTGCTTTTCTGCTTCAGAAACTGTTCCCATATTCGCTGATTAAGTATGACACTGAGAAGGATGAGCCAGTCAGGAATACCAAGGGTCTGTGTGTCGAAGCTTCCAAAGGTGGGCGAGATAACTGTTATCTCAGTGTTCAATATAGCGTAACTCTTCTATCGGTCTGGCATGTTTGGAATATGTATTTTTAAAGGTTGTTTTAACACAAATATTTGTATGTATTATATATGTGTGTATTCCTTTCTTTAAAAATTTTTTAAGGAGAGGCAGGACTTTTAGTGTGCAGGATAACAAAAATTGCCCCTTTTGCTGGGTACGCAAAAAACGCACACCAAACGGAGAAGAAGAGACTACGGGATGTTTGTCAAAAAGGAGATCTGTACTTCAACAGTGGAGACCTGCTAAGGATTGATCAGGACAATTTCATATACTTCCAGGATCGTGTTGGGGACACTTTCAGGTATGCGTCACTGTAACCACTGTCATCTTTCTTAGAATTAGAATTCAGTTTGTACTGTGGAAAATATGTTCAGCTTTACACGTATTCTCTTGTGGTCAGAACCAAATAATTTATCACCCACGTACGATCTCTGTAAGTACAAGCCATTATAAGTCCAGTTTACATATTTGCTTTTGCATTTGATGGCTAATTATCGGACTGAATAAATTTTCTCTGTTTGCACACAGATGGAAAGGAGAGAATGTGGCGACGACAGAAGTTTCAGATGTCCTCACAGTTTTGGACTTTATTAATGAAGCAAATGTGTACGGCGTTCAGGTTGAAGGTGATGTTTTTGTAGAAAACACTGGTGTATTTCTTGTCAGTCTCAAGAGTTTTCTGGCTGAACCACTTATTTTCCCCTTTTCTCATTTATCTCGAAGGTCATGAGGGGAGGGTAGGAATGGCTGCTATTACACTAAAAGAAGGAATACCGTTTGATGGGGCTAGCACGTTTAGCCATATTGCTAGCTATCTACCTGCCTACGCCAGGCCGCGTTTTGTGAGAATTCAGGTATAACTAGAACTTTATTCTCTCCTCTCTATGTATTTAGATTTTATTAATGATAATTGTCCCTATTATTTTGTTATTTAAATGTAGTTAATGTGTATTTTACCAAAGAATCCTACCTTCATGATAAAATAAGCAATACCTTGGAGTCCTCCTAGTGGGCAACCAGTTAATAACAGCTAATGTACTATGCTAAGAAGATTCGGCAAGGCTGTCCTGACTGGAAAAAAATAGTATTTTGATGTTGGACTTCGTGTTAATTGAATTTCAGAATTGCTTGGAGATGACTGGGACATTCAAACAGAAGAAATTGAAGCTTGTGGAAGAGGGCTTTAACCCCGCTGTGGTCCAAGATCTCCTGTACTGTCTTGATGATAGAAATAAGACATTCATACCAATGACTCAAGAGATTTACAACTCCATAATGTCTGGGAACTTTAAGCTGTAAAATAATGTTATATATTATTGCCTTTTGATATATAATTACCACTGTATAAAGTAGGTTTTAGGCCTGTATAAGTAAAATTATTTGGTCAAAATGAAGCTTTGGTCTGCTGGAGCGTAATAATAAAAAATACAGTAACCAATATGATCGTAATAATGTATAAGTACTTCAAGGAGAAAATCACAAAATAAACAGGCGCCCCATTCAGCACTGGATGGGGCTCTTTTATATGTTGACCTGTCAGTCATCCAACATTCCTGAGCTAATTGAAGCCAAAATTGTTAATTGTTGCACAAAGCACTTTATCACTCTGCACGCAGATACGGCGTTTCCAAAACGTTTTCCCCCTCTGTGATCCACTGAATAAACCTAAGGCCTTGGTTTTATCATCCTTGATGTGTTCATACGAGACTGTTATTACAAAATGTTATGTTATTTCTGTGGTTAAAATTATGAAATGCATTTGTCCTAGTTCTATTTCTACCAGTCCTGTTCTGTTTCTGTTCTTAGTTACATTTTCACCCCATTAGCTTTCTGCTTAACAGAGATACATTTTACTGGATAACATTAACTATTCACTATTCAAAAGTGAATAGTTAACTAATTATATCATAGATTGTAGGTATCTAGCTTATGGGTTTAGACAGACCCTGACGTTAAGGACAAACTGGTCGGAGTCCATCTTGCTCTTTGTATAGAAAATGCTTTTTGTACTTTTTGTAAAAGTTTTTTTTAATGTCTATATTTAATCAAAATCAGAAACATTAACAGGAATTTTCACAAACAGTCTGCTTAGCTGCCTATAATTCCACACTTGTGCAGGCACTGTTTGCTTACCCATGGAAAAACCTTACAAAACAGACATTAAAGATGTCGATTGTTGTAATGTCTCTACTGGTTAGATGCCTCAGTTGGCACAGCCCCCAGCAGGTTTGCCCATGCCAGTGTTTTCAGGTGAGGGGTCAGACAGCATACTGGCCCGTCAGGAGGGAGGTTGGGCATAGAACCAACAACAGCACCGCAGTCACAGAAACAGGACATTATGAATAGACTTTGCCCCTGAATTTATGAGAAGGTTTACAGGGAGTGAGTCTGCAAACTAAAGCCCAGAAGCTAGACTTATCCCGTGTAATGTCAGAACCGTGTACGAAGCGTCAAAGTCCGTTCAGGTCTGCTGGGAGGTAAAGAGATACGGGCTTGACAAGCTAGGCGTCGGAGAACAATGTTCTGGGCGTCCAGTAGAAGACTCACCATCAAGGGGGTTGATGGACAGCAAAGCTGACAGTGGGCAAGGCCCACCCTAAAGATCTCCTTGGCCACTTGAGCGTGCCACACTCATGTGCCAACAATCAGGAGTCTTTAAAAGAGATCAGCAGCGCTGGGCGAGGGGAGGGAGTGCAGAGAGAAAGTCAGTTTGGTGGCTGTGCTTGAGTTTATTTGTTAGTATTTAGACTTTAAAGTTGTATGTTTATAGACGGGAAAAGCCGTTTATTATTACCGTTTCCTTCAAAGGGGGTTTAGTTCGTTTTGTTCTATTTCTCTTCAGTTTACGGGTATAATGCAAAATAAAAGTCATAAAACTCAACCCTGTCATGTCCCACCCCGGAGTGGGTGACCAGGTCTTCTATAATGTGATAGTCACGTGGCTATGCTGCTACAACTTCTACTATGGAAGCGTGGCATTGCATAACCGAAAATGTATGCCTTGACTCATCTTGCAGCTCTGGTTTTGTCGAAGCTGGTTTTGAATTGTCGGTGTGTGAAGCAGCTGGAAATTTTGGTATGGAGACAGAACACGTATTTCAGCCTGTATTTCGTGTACATTTCCTCAAAAGATATGACCTTTAAGCCTCTGAACACTCCCTCTCGCTTTAACACTTTGTAAAAAGTGGACTCTGCCTTAGAGTAAACCTGGCCGATAAGTACACGCCCACTGTTGCACAAAGATTTACACATTTTTAACGAGCTCGAAGCGCCATGGACTGAGTCAGAATTATTTACGAGCATCACAATACATCGTCCATTCTGGAATAGTCTCAAGATGTACACATTGTTTACCATTCTAGTGGGACTAGCCATTTTACTATTTTTCGTGTTTATTCAATTTCCCTACTTAATCCAAGATTTAAAATACATTTTGAAGACTCTAGCTATCGGGTCGCGTTTGTCAAAATACAAAGGCAAAAAGCCCTGTTATACAATTTTGGACTGTTTTTTGGACAGAGTGAAGAAACATCCGAACAAACCGTTTATCGTTTTCGAGGACGAAACGTACTCGTACCACGATGCGGATAAACTAAGCAACAAGATAGCGAGAACTCTGTGGAAGCACGCTTGCTTGAAAGAGGGGGATACTGTTGCACTTTTCCTGGGCAATGAACCGTTTTACGCGTGGATCTGTCTGGGTCTGGCTAAAATAGGATGCACAACTGCTCTACTAAACTACAATATAAGATCGAAATCCTTATTGCATTGTTTTTCCTGCTCTGAGGCAAAAGTTCTGATAGCTGCAGCAGGTAAGGATAACGACTTTGAATGGGACAATCCAGTATAAACGACATTTGTTATGATACTACTTGTTCTGTAATGCTCTTTTAAATGTATACTTCGTGGCCACAAACTTCACTTTGTCACTAAATGTACTCTCCAGAATTGAAGGACGCGGTAGAGGAAATTCTGCCAGCACTGAAAGACCAAAATGTCTTAGTGTTCATACTGTCCGAGGAAAGCGACAATGATGGCATAGAAACCCTACTTGACAAGATTGGCCTGGCCTCTGATGAGCCGATATCGCCAGCTTTGAGGTCGAACGTGACGATAAAAAGTCCCGCATTGTACATTTATACTTCCGGAACGACAGGTATTTTTTAAACCCAAACTTAAATATTTCATTAATATAATGTAATGTGTAATAATAATAATAATAATAATAATAATAATAATAATTTAAACATTAAAAAAAAAAAAAACTTTTGGTCATCACAGTAGGCCTATGTCATTTATATCCCCCAAGGTCTTCCAAAAGCTGCAGTGATAAACCACGAGAGATTGTGGATGACGTCGTACCTTCAATTAGTTGCTGGAGTGACTTCTGAGGACGTGATATACATCTATCTCCCATTGTATCACAGTTCTGGATTCCTCATCGGACTTACTGGCGCAATCGAAAGGGGTAACGGTTCTGCTATGATTTGTACACCTTCTCTAAAAATGTAACGATATTTTAAAAATGTTGTTTGTTGTACTTGGCATGGCGGAATCAACAAATTATGGGCATCTGGCAGGAGTGACTTTCGGGAACCTCCCACCCAAAACAACAAGGCCAGATGTCCCAAGGATGGAGAGTAAATTAACCAAATTTAATGAACTGCAACAGAAAAAATACCTTAACTTGTGGCCAATTTAAAGCGAGTTTTTTAAATGACAATTCGCCTTATATTCGCGGACAAAGCCTCTGTCGCAGAAAGCAATGAGGCAAGAGCAAAAACTTGAATACACAATCGAGGAATAAATCTTTCGTTGCTTTCAAAGTTATCTTTTTTTTTTAAGTAACAGGGTAAGCTAGCCTAGGATGGTGGACATTACTGAACGAACGACGCGTTATACTGAATTCGCTTTGAGAGGAATAACTATCCTAGCGCACCGCCTTCCACGAAACTATACTTCAGGACAAAATCTTTCCGTTGTGCACAATTTGTTTTCCCTAATTTCGTCTGCATTTACATTGAAATGACTAAACCATCTTACATAAATTGGTTAATAAAGAGTGATTAAACAGCGAGTCTGCAAACATTGGACAGTTAACTTGCTCATTATAACTTTACTACAGAAAAAAACGCTAACACCTACAAATTATAATGAAATCGTCAGTGGCACCTGGCAGTTGGTTTATATGTCATTTATGTGTAAATATCAGATGTGTAGATTAAACTCCAGACTTTTCTCAAAATTTAATTTTCTTAAATATAATGGAATTACTCATAATTTTTGTAAAAATGAATGAAATCGAGATAAATGTTCAAGCTATTTTTGTAAACAATACAAACCAGCAGGAGGGGGAAAACAGTCGTTATTCTTTCATTTACAGTTATAAGAGTTTTTATTCTTACATTTACAGGTATAACAATTGTTTTAAGACGCAAATTTTCCGCTTCTCAGTTCTGGAAGGACTGCAGAAAGTACGACGTTACTGTGATACAGTACATCGGTGAAGTAATGCGCTATCTCTGTAATACACCAAAGGTAATCACTGAATCCAATGCATTGTTTTACAAACTATAGTCACATTAAGCCAAGCGGGGCGACCAAGGTGTACCGTGAGAGAGAAAAATGATTTGTCAGTATATTTAAAAAGAATCATACAGCAGTATGGTTTAGATGTGGTATATCCACTTTAGCACATGTATGTAAGTAAAAAACAAAAGACCAAAAGATATTTGACTGAAGCTTGAGTTTGTATGATGCCACAGGTACAGTATAACAACTGCACGGGTATCATGGTGATGGCAAACCATTTTCACCAGGAAATCTATAGAACACTCATCGGTCTATCCCTTTCTCTGTCAGCGATTATCAGGGCCCAATAAGCACTCGCCGTGATTGACATCGGTGAACCACACACCATGCTAAAATGTGTGTTTATGCATTGTTTGTTGCATCGTATGTATTTAATGTTTATTGGAAACAAGAGAAAGGCTTAATTATTTGTTTCTCATTTAGTACCACTCCCTCTTTCTGAAATGTGAACAGTGTGCTGTTAAAACCTGATACAAGGTGCCGTCCAAGCATAGAGCTTGTTAGCCAAAATCCGATACGTGCCTTTTTCCTTGCCTTTCAGAAACACGACGACAAAGATCACAAAGTCAGGCTGGCTGTAGGAAATGGCATACGGTCTGACACTTGGTCTGAGTTTCTGCAACGGTTCGGCGATGTACGGGTCTGCGAGTGTTACGGCGCCACCGAAGGCAATATCGGCTTTGTAAACTACGTCGGGAAAGTTGGCGCGATCGGGCGAGAGAACTTCCTGCACAAGGTGAGAGACCACGCGGACTGGGAACCACAAAGGTGGAGAGTCGGAGAATAATGGAATGAGAAGAGCTGGATGAGATGTTTCCTACCTGTAACCGTACTTGATTGCCTTTTATCGTGTATGCTAACAGATCTCCGTGTTTGCCATGTGTCATCGTGTCTGCTTTTTTGCTTGTAGAAATTCTCTCCTTACGCTCTGATAAAGTATGACACTGAGAGGGAGGAGCCATTGAGGGACTCGGAAGGATTCTGTGTGAAGGTTCCAAAGGGTAACATATCAGTAACATATCAGTAACATATCGGAAACCCGCAGTTTCTATACCCCCAAAAAATGAAAAGAGAACCGAAACTTAATACGGTCTCCATGGCCACGGACCATTGTGGGTTTATGTTTCATCCGCAGGAGAAACTGGCCTGTTGGTGGCAAAGATAACCAAAATCTTTCCGTTCAGTGGATATGCCAGAAACCGTCAACAGACGGAAAAGAAAATACTCAAGGATGTGTTTGAGAAGGGTGACCTCTATTTCAACAGTGGGGACCTCCTTAGGATTGATCAAGAGGGGTTCGTCTACTTCCAGGATCGGATTGGAGACACTTTCAGGTTAGGGGCTCAGATAAAGGAACCCTGTATTTGGGTGGCACAAGGGCGTTAACAGTGCATGGTAGCTATTATTAGCTTGAGCTTATTTTTTTTTCAACCATGATTTAATCGATTTATTATTTAATTTATTTTTTCACTATTAGCCCTCTGTCTGCACAGGTATTTTAGAGAGGGCAATTGATCCCATTTTAATAACTGCATTTCAGAAATTTCAAGATTTTTATTTTTGAAAGTTTAGAACTTTTACTTTGTATTTTATCTATATTTTGCTATGTTACCATGAATGTAGCTATATGCCAGAAACCATTATACACAAATATGATAGAAATTTTAAGTAGATTTTAAAATAATGTGTGTGAAGGACTTGCCACTATTCCAAACAGTTTCTTAAAACATTGATCTATGCAGGCACTACATATTTATTCTGAACAAAAACATGACTTAACAGAAAGAAAATTATTTTGGAATATTTTAATTTCGCCCCGATTCATTGAGTTGTGTTCAAACCACAAATGCTCAATTTAATTGAGGTCTGAAGATTGCAGTTAAATGGCCAGTCAAAAGTTTAGATTTTTAGTCTTCACATTTTGATTCGTGCTTGGGGTGAATTTGTCTTCCTTGCAGTTTTTGCAGCCACATATATATGGTCTTGAGTATGTTTCCAGGCATATTGCACGCGTAGCTCTGACAACTTGTCCGTGAACTGCTTTTAAGGTGGAAAGGGGAGAATGTGGCAACCTCAGAGGTCGTAGACATTCTGGTCACTGTGAGTTGCGTCGAGGAGGCCAATGTCTACGGAGTCAAGGTGTCAGGTAACCAACAAACCCCCTCCCACCCCCCCGTTTCCCTCCGTTTTCGTTGACATGTAAACTACAGGAGACTAAGTGATTTCCCGCAGAGTCTCTGCCTAACTTCTTGAGTTTTTCCATTTTCATAAAGCTTTCACTGATTGTAAAATGAATTAGAAAGAAAAAAAAAAACCAACACTGCTGAAATGCATCTATGTTGTAATTACTCTGTTCCCCCCACCCTGTATTATTTAAGAGGGAAAGCACTGATTTGACCACTCAACGGTCCGTCCCTTTTAGGACACGAGGGAAGAGTTGGAATGGCTGCCCTCACTTTGAAAGATGGCCTGCAGTTTGACGGCCTGGAGATGTATGACAAAATCAAAACCTATCTTCCCAGCTACGCAAGACCTCGTTTTCTTAGAATTCAGGTAAGATCCAACGCCGAACACATGAAGAGGTAACTCCTCTATACTCTCTACTCTGCGCTATGGTATTACTGAGTGTGAGTGTGTGTGTCTGTGTGAGTGTGAGTGTGTGTGTGTGTGTGTGTGTGTGCGTGTGTGTGTGTCTGTGAGTGTGAATGTGAGTGTGAGTGTGGTGTGTGTGTGTGTGCGTGTGTGTGTGTGTGTGTGTCTGTGTCTGTGTGAGTGTGAATGTGAGTGTGATGTGTGTGTGTCTGTGTGAGTGTGAGTGTGTGTGTGCATGTGTGTGTGTCTGTGAGTGTGGTGTGTGTGTGTGTGTGTGTGTCTGTGTCTGTGTGAGTGTGTGTCTGTGAGTGTGTGTGTGTCTGTGTCTGTGCGAGTGCGAGTGCGTGTGCGTGTGTGTCTGTGAGTGCGAGTGCGAGTGCGTGTGCGTGTGCGAGTGCGAGTGCGTGTGCGAGTGCGAGTGCGAGTGCGTGTGCGAGTGCGTGTGCGTGTGCGTGTGAGTGTGAGTGTGAGTGTGAGTGTGAGTGTGAGTGTGGTGTGTGTGTGTGTACATTTTTCAGACTTTTTCTTGTTTTCTCCCCTTTTTCTACCTCAGAACTCCCTTTCTGTTACCGGCACATACAAGCTTTTGAAGGTGACTCTGGCAGAGGAAGGTTACAACCCATCTGTAGTCCAGCATCCTTTATACTTTCTGGATGAAGATAAGAAGAGCTATATTCCGATGACACAGGACATTTACAACTCTATCACAGAGGGCTCTATAAGGCTGTGAAATCTCTTATCTGTAGACGTGTAAAACAATGCTTGCTTTGAGGACCTTAATTATCTGGAAGTGACATTTAATTTCAAGGTTAACATTAAGGACAAGAGTAAATTTATTACAGGGACAAGGTGATTGGATGGACTGAAACCAGTTTTAAAAGTGAAAGTAAATTGCACACACAATCATACAGAATAGCTCCTCTGATCAGAGCCGTCTGCAGCGGGCAGGCCACTACCATGTGAGAATGTGTTTGAATAATATTTTTATGTGTCTGGTATTAGAATGTTTTTAGGCTTGATAAGTGTTAGTAGTAGGATGAATACCATTTTGATTGTACATTGTTGCAGAATTTTTTGCGAAAATAAAATAAAGAAATCACTATTAAATTACTGTCATGCATTGGAGAGACGAAAAAGTGTCTAGTCCAAAAGGAAAAATCTACCAGTTTAAAAAAAAGTAAACGATCACTTCTATGGACGAAAATTGTTATATTGTAGTTATAGAGGGGCATGCTCTGCTTATCTTGTTACCTAGCGCTTTTAAGTGATGCATTCAATAAAACAGTGAGTCAAAGTGACACTGAGGAGGTTAGGGTTAGGTTAAAGCTGAGCTAACTCTGTTACAGGTGAACCAAGGCTTGTTGAATATCTGCAGACTTTTAAAGGGACAGCACGGCTGTTCTATGGCGCACTGGACCCCGCACTGGGAGAAAATGGGGACGCTGTAAAACTTAGTCAGCTTTTTCGAGACCCTTTTCTCCAAGAGGATAGCACTCTCTGGGATTTTGGAGAGGACGCCCTCTTTACCGCAGGCCGCGCTCCTCAGGAGGTTGGAGTCTCTGGCCCCCGCCAGCTGTTCGCTGTTGCAGCTCAGGGAGCGGACGGTCCGCCTCTGGTCCCGCACGCGGACTTGGCTGCAGGCCAGGGAGGCCTGGTGTAACATCTGAACTTCAGCGGGAGAAGGGCCTTCAGAGGGGCTCCTGACCTGGCTTGTCTCGGGAGGCTCCAGGTCCTGGTTCTCCAGAGTCCTCAGAGTTGCCCCGAGGTTCTGCCGCACAGACCTTGCCTCAGTGCGGCCTCCCACGCCCCCAGGAGTCGTGGGCGGCTCTGCTTCGCCGCCACCAGGCTGCCCCATGGAGTCCCTGGCCAGGATGGCAGCCGCTGTGCTCTGTATTATCTCCCAGTCCCTCTCAATGTCCTCCTTAGTGGTGAACTGCGAGGTCACCGTGAAGCGGATGACCAGCTTGGAGTGAATGGCGGCTGGAATTAGGTACATTTCGCCTGACGTTGTCAGTGCTCTCAGAAGCTCCTGGGTGAGAACGTTACCTCCCTGTATGTGTGAGAAAGTGAAGGGATTTAACACACTCCCCGTGGCCCCTTTTAGCTAACATTCTAACCTATCTATCTGTGATCAAAGTTCACTTCACAATCTTTGGCCTGTTCAAAGCAGTTTATTACGGCATTTCTATTTTACGGGTGGTCGCACATTTCTGCCTGCTATACTCAGGTTAAGTAAGTGTATTTACATTGATCTGCCCTCATTGTCGAAAAGGCCAGGGGTTACTTGTTACAAGTAAGTGCCTGGACCGGTGCTAGCATCTGTATTCATGAAATGACATCCAGACGTACCTTTAAACAGAACACCACTAAGCCCAGGTGTCTCTCAGCAGGAATTTCAAAATGAGAGTCAGCTCTGACTAAGGCCTCAAACAGCATCGCCATGTCGATCCCCTGAAATCACAGGACCAGTGGCTTAACCGACCACAGCATTATAAACCGCGGGGGGTCGTTTGATACGAAACGCGGCAGGGCGCCGGTTTCTGTGAAACGTGCGATCCGGACGGGACACCTACATGTCTAATGTGGGCCTGTAGGTTTTTCACTCCGAAAGAACGCATCACAAACCAAAGCTTCAGCGAGCGGAACCGTCGGCTGAGCGGGATCTGCCAGTGCTGAGGGAAACAGAAAAAGGCGACGCGCATGCCATTGGCAGATCATTAAACAAAGTCTAAACGCATACGCTCGCAAACACCGCCATAAAACTGGAGATAGCAAGGTTGCCCTACCATAAAATCAGTGGCTTCTCCAGAGTTGTCGTGCCTGAGGTAGACTGGGTCAACGCTAAAAGTTTGCTGAAGCTTGTATTTGTCCTTCACCCTGCAACGGCCCGAAGGAAAGTCCAGATTAAGGTCAGAACGCCCCGTCCCGCGGGCCCGACTGAGACGCACCACCCCCCCCCGGGCGCTGTTGTCTCACCAGTAGGCAGTGCAGTCGAAATGGACCATCATCCACTTGGACGGGTTGAAAACAAAGGAGTCGGCGTGCTCAATGCCTTTCAGAAAGCCGCGCAGCTCAGGGCAGAGGAAGGCCGACCCGGCGTACGCCGCATCCACGTGCAGCCAGAGGCCCTCTCGTGCACCTACACGCAGAGTGGGCGAAGGCACGTTAACGCCGCACAGCCCGCGCCGCACGGAAATAACAACGTCCCGGCTGCGTTTTACGATAAGGGGCAGACGGATGCCTTTTTGTGGTGGAGCCCAGGCTAAGGACAGGCTCCACTAAACAATACCGGTTGAACGGTGAAATAAGTAAAGGTAAGAACAACAGGAACATACACACTGGTCCCAGTTCAGACAAGCAGTCGAAAGAGCACACTCCTGTAGTGCCCAGCGTCGCACAGAGCTGAAAGAACAGACGAGAAGGAATTGGGCCAGCAGCATTTCTGCTCAACATGAGATGTTAAAAAAATCTAATCCTAATGTTTGCCAACATTACATCCGTCGCCCAAATGCGGGATATATACATTTTTTATGTATAAAAATGGTAAGATTTGAGTGGTTGAAAAAACGGGCTGACACAGGACTGTTGGCAACAATCTGAACCCGTTCACTTACCAATACCGGTACCAGGCCTTTCTTCCTGTCCTCCTGAATGGCCATCTGTAAAGTTTCCCCACGCAGTGAGAACTTCTGGTCCGTGGGCAGGAATCTGATTTTCACCAGTGAGATCAGCCCAGCCTTTTCCACCGAGGAGTGGGCCTGCAGTGCATCCGAATGGTATTTATATGTCTCGTGAAGTGAATGGCATAACGTTGTTTCATAGGATATGGGAAAAGCTTAATGTTACCATACAGCAAGTGTCTTTGTGGTACACAGCAAGGCGCTTCATAACCCCCTCTAACCTGGTCGGACGCATAAGCAATTAGTCTGGAGTTGAGCACTGAGTCGTCTGTGTCCACCTCCGATTCTTTCAGCTCCAGGATCTTGGTTTTTCTGGCCGCCAGCAGGGAGACCAGGGTGCACTCGCTCACAGTGCTCTGTGAAGGATCGGGATTCACAGAACACTTCGATTAGGCATGGGGCGTCCTGGCGTCAGCAGACCACAGGAAGACAGAGAGTGCGAACGCCAAAGTGAGGCAGGGGAGTTGTCCGTGAGCGCTGCCTTTAAATTTTCCACATTTTAATGAGAGGGAAAAAAAAAGATTACACCATTCCACCGCTATTGTCAGCCTATGTCTCTGTCCCTTTTGTCACTGTTTAAAAAGAACCCGATGGCTTACAGGTCATTCACAAGCAGGTTTAGAGGACAAGTCAAAATAAATCAAAATGAGGCTCATATAAGGTATTTTTTTTAGAAATAGATTTATATATGTATTTTCAGTATCAGACCCCCTTGTCCAGGGAGACTTACACAGTAGACTGCTTATTTTCCCATGTAAACGTTGGCATAAATATAAATAGGGTATAAATAGGCATTTACCTAAGAAAGGTCAGATTTGTGTCATGGCTAGGATGTAATAGTGTGTCATCTGAGATTCTACCTTCTCCTTTTCAGACCAGCATCTGGGAGATCTGCATCTGGTAAGCATCGCTAGGCAACACAGAGAGTAATAAACAAATGCACCTGCAGCATCCCCCCTCCCCTGCTGTCGGGGTGGTGGTGGAGGAAGTGGGAGGGCAGGCCCAGCGCTTTGGACAGCCAATCCAGCACATTGATCTCCAACTCTGTGCACGCCGGGCTGGATGCCTGCAAATCCAAAGTACAATCAAATGACTGTCAATCGCTCACTAATTAACTGGAACTCTATATATATATATACACACACAAACGACAGAATGTTCAGAGCCAGATTGAAATGTATTAGTTGTTAATGAAATTGAATGTCCAGAAAAATCACTAACCCAAGTAAATCCAAGGCAGTTAATAGCATCAGCCAACATGTCCCCCAAGAGGGAAGGCCAGGAGTTGAGAGCCGGATAATAAGCGTGCATGTGGGGACTCTGCCAGTGCACAACCTAGAACACAACAAACGGCCCATCACCGCCCGTTAGCACCCAACAGCCCCACCTCCGCCCGTTAGCACCCAACAGCCCCACCTCCGCCCGTTACCCCCTAACAGCCTCATCGCCGCCTGTTTTCCCCCAACAGCCTCATCGCCGCCCGTTTCCCCCCAACAGCCTCATTGCTGTCCGTTAGCATCCAACAACCCCATCTCCGCCCGTTAGCACCCAACAGCCCCATTTCCGCCCGTTACCCCCCAACAGCCTCATTGCCGCCCGTTGGCACCAAATAGCCCCATCTCTACCCGTTAGCATCCAATCGGAACCCTCGCACCATTCAGGAAACCTGTTTTCTTTTACCAATAAACAGTCATTTGATAGAAGACTGGCACGATCATTACCAACGCGGCTTCTTAGCTTCTTAGTCCAACACATTTTGTATTCTTGAGAGAAGACTGAAAACTTACCCCTGGCATTATTATCTTCTCAACATCACTGAAGATGTTCTCCCAGTCGTCTGGCTCGACTGGAGCGCTGTCGGGGAGAAGGTGGCGCATGTATCCCGGCTGGACATCCGGACTCACCCGTCTTTCCCTGACGTGAGTCAAGTATTCGGTGATGTAATCGATAAGTTCTTTGCCTAGAGCGCAAGAGACGGATCGGTTAAACTAAAGTAGGACTGTCGAAGATCAGTGTTCCATGTTATAGTCATTTATATTAGTTTAAAAAAAATCATCTCACTAAATTGGTGGTTAAAAACCAAACATTCAACCGACAAAAAGCCATGGCTTCCGGTCAAAGGCCGGTCTGCTGCAGCGTTCTCAGCACACTTGATCGTTCGACATGAGCAGTTGGAGGTATCATAAAACACATAACACAGCTGGCAAGAGGAACTCTCACATCCTCACGTTCCTTTTCCAAGCTAGGCTAATGATGGCATCACATTGTGCCATTTGCCAAAAGAAAGTATTTCTATCAAAAACAAGACAATAGCTATTACACTGGAGTATTGTAAGCCATGTTCAGTTACGGTAACCAAATCAAAAGGCATTTTATATGTTAGGTCAGATACTTCTACCATAACACAGCACAAAGAACTGAAACGGAGCAAGAGTCAGTCAACAGCCGACCCTACCTCTGCTATTGTACTCTTTAGCCTGCATTCTCAAGTGCACTTTCAACGCAGAAGCGTCGCGCTGTAGGCAATGACTTGCTAGGATGTCGTCCCGGTTTTTTTCCTGATAGAGGGGCGCAGGTTTTTATAGGGACACACGCAGAGCACACCCAAATCATGACGTCTGATACAATTACACAGAGAAACATCCAAACAATGGCACAGGGAGAATCTTGCACAAAGACTGATGCACGGAGTTCGGATTTTACGGTGCTCAAAATCTGCGTAAACATTTGTTCTATCAGTGGACCAGTTCCTTTAAGTCATTAGTCTGAATTTGTCGTTGATTGGAAATATTGTCATCTAACTTTAATTCATTAAGATGCTTTTCTTTCTTTACAATAAAACTCAGTTATCAAACTAGATATCAGTTATGAAACTAAATATCAGATACCTCTTCACACTTTTATATACTAAGGTCTATAGTTCTTTGATTATGCCTATATGTCTTTGATTATGTTTATTACAGATTTTAAAGTCATATTTAACAACGTTTTTACAGGCAGTTACAATTTGTGAACATTACTGATGAAAGGTGTTCTGGGAATGGCGTTATTTTACAACCAAATTTCCATTGTTTTGATATATTTGAGCAGTGCCCCTACGGGTGCGGACTACATTCTCAGTATCTGATACATATTTTCAACATGCATATGGTTTTGGTTTGTATTCCTCACATCATTTTCAAATCCTACTCCCAGTGCTTGTGAAGAACCCTTCTGAATTCAGATTTGTGCAGCTTCCAGACATTTTAAAACCAAATCCATTTTTATTCCTCATTGCATGACAAACCACTTCTCCTGCACCCGTTGACACAATACTGAAAGGGTATATTTGTCTCCAAGGGATGTGACGGAGAACATTTAATATTTACTTTTAAACTGTAAAAAGGAACATTCCAGCGTCGCTTATTTAGTATCACCTTCAGAGCATGGGAAAATCCACACATGACACGGTTCTCTGCAAAGGCAAAGGTGGTTGGGCAAATCCTTGTTTTAATTCAATCCTTGATTAGCCGCCAGCAGTTGCTATTTGCACAGCCTTCCTCCTTCGGTTAATCACTCCAGTGGCCTGAACGTCTGCGTCACTAGCCATAGTGGTGCTGTACGAGTTAAAAGTTTGGAATTGTTATTTTAAAGGGGCAAGGAAATGATCTGTGGGTTCCAGTACGTCTGAGAATCCGTCAGTACAAACTCGGGTTTTCACTCAGCGGGTAGTTATCTGCGGAACTCGATGGTAAAATTAACAGGGTAACAGAAATGCCACACTCATTCACCGTGTTCCTTTTTTTTTAAAGCCTTCAAAATATTCCAATCGAAAAATCTAGTTTTTGAGTGGCGTTTGAGTGCACACTAAAATAAAGAATATTTTTGTAATCACACAAAATAAAATCTACCACCACGAACCGAATGCATTTATATAAAATAAAAAAATAAAAACTTAAGATGCAGTACCTTATCTGTAGTATACATTTTTTCTGGACTGCTACCATGGCCATTGATGTTTTAATGCAATATAGATGAAGAAACAAACATCTCAGACTGCAAGCAGACATTTCTGTATGTGTGCAACAAAGATAACATACCTGTTACAATAACAGAAAACACATAAGAATTAATTTTTTTATCTCCCACATCAAAAATGACAAGTATAACTAAAAAAATGTATATAAAAGCCACAAATTAAAAAATAAAATGTTTGGATGCAGGAAAGAGGTGCTGGAATAAAGGGTGCCCTTTTTGGAGATAGATGATGAAATATATACATGCAAAGTTCCTTTTGAAAAGTAAAAAGACGTACGTGAACCTATACCGAGAAATGTTTTTTTTAAGCAATGTTCTCCTCCAATCATCACAGGATTCGCTGAGAGAGGACAAAATTATTACTCAGGGAATGGTTGTCAACGATAAGCAGGTTACAGTTTTCCAGGCAGATGTAGAATATAAGGGCCTGATTCCGGGGGGGAAAGCATGGTTTATGTAGTGTTTTAAATTTGATAAATTACTACCTCTCCCCCACTTTGAACAATGGTTTATAAGATTTTCAATAATAACCCGATTTAGTTAAAACACATAAAAAAAAGGAACAAACTGAATTTTTATACATAGAATTAAAAGAGGCGTCACTTTTTTTTGTCCATGTAGAAATTTTCAAAGTATATACAAGAATGAAGGGATTCATCAGAGTTGATCTGTGGTACCACGTTAAAAACCACAATAAAATCCAACCAGTCTTTTTTTTTTTTTTTTTACTGAGAGACATTGGTAAGAAGAGCTTAAAAACTATTCCGTTGTTTTTTTTGTTTTTTTTAAAGGCGAAATCTTCAAAAGCGTCCATGTCTGCGGAGCGAAATAGTTCAGTCCTGCCCAGACTTTTTCCTCACTGAAGACCGCAGCGTCTGATCTGTGGCATGCTTTACGGACAGGGCCAGCTGAAGACAAGCCGGGGCCCTTTGACCTTTACAGACGCCCGTCCGGGGGCGGAGTCCCCCTGGGCTCATACGGCCTTCTTGCCGCTTTGGTGGCGAGTGATGGCCTCCAGTTTCTGCCTGTAGGCCTCCGCCTCCTTCTCCTTCTTCAGCAGCTGCTGTCGATACCTCTGCGCCTCCCTATTGGCCTCTTCTAACTGTTTCTGTAGGGTCTCCTTTTCCTGGGAAAACAAGCATTTTCAGGGGTTTTCTTTAACTCGTTTAACATCAGAGGCAATCAAATTAAATCCGCAACTATAAAAGGAATTATTTCAATTGTCCCATAACTGGGCCTACACTGTAAACTCAATACAGTGCTGCAATATTTTAACAAATGTAAATAAACATTTATGCAATCAATTATCATATTATATATGTAAATAATCAGCTGATGCATAATATGTTGTGTTCATACATGTGTTTGATATTATTTTTGGTAATCGTGAGATCACAATGATACCGGTCAGAAAACACACTAGAATGTTTCCGTCTCAGTTATAATGGAAAAAATTATCTGTGTCTATACCCAGGTTTTACATAAAATCATTGATAGTTTACATTTTAAAATCATTTTTCTGATTATAAAAGAAGACTGGTTCCATAGCAGTGCTGTATTTGACAGTTGGTGCTGAAGTTTGGCCTAATCAGGTGGTTTATCTGCATACATGTTAAAGCCCCCAATTTGAATTGTCTGTAATTCATATTAACATAATAAATAAGCATAAATATATACATGATGGCCACTTGAACAATGAAATCTCACCGATTTAGGTCATACAGAAAATCTAAACAGAAGGGAAGATTATGAAGTGCTCAGGAGACGTTTTATTGACAATAACAAAATGGGTTATTCCAATTTAAAGCGCAGCAACTGTCTGGCACATAAAAAAGGCTTGTTGAAAGATTAAATAAACTGCTCAAATATTGATATTAAACCAAGAAAATGGATACATTTGACATATTCTTTGCGTGCCAGGTAATTTCCTCTGTCGTGTATCCTGATGTATAACTTGTCATTTCTTATCTCCACCCCCTCTTTTCTGAGTCAATCTCCGTTTCCACTAGATTACCTGGGTAGCTCATTCTGTTTCTAAAACAACAAAACCATGGATCACATTCACACCCATTTCCACGCCCCCCTGAAAAACCTACAATAGCTGCGCTTTGTGAACGGTGAGAAATCATCTATACCCAATATAGTTTCAGGTGTATGTTTCATTGGTCAGGAGTTATAATAAAATATATAGAGTTTCAGACTGTCGGGCAGGGGTTGTCTTGAACTGGCTGTTGACCTGTTCATGTTGAACTGGCAAGGCGAACCCGGCAAAACCGGATGGGTATTGATCTCATGCCACAGAAAACCTCACGAGAAACAGAACCAGTTCTCAGAACCGCCCCAGCCTTGTGTAATAACACCTTCCACTCACCTGGATTTCAGAGCTTTCTACGTGGTTCTCGATGATCTCAATGCGTTGCCGTTTCGTGGACGGTTCTTCACTGATCACAGTTTCTTCTGCAATGTCAGTGGCTGGCACTGTTAAAACTAAACATGTTCATCTTGGATTAGGCACAGTGGCTGGGTTCGAGGTCAATTTATTATTTTGATGTTAAGAGAAAAGTAAGTGTTATGAGTAGACTAGCACATTCCTGCTTTTCAAATAAATGATATAGGCAGATGAAATGTTTGATACTTGAACAATACAAAAAATAACTAAAAGTTACTGAATAACTTATGTTTCAAAGGCAATTGGCCGCGAGGACAGTGCCAGGACATTACTGAGGCAATGCTGTGCAGCAGGTTTTCCATAATCCACCCACAACCCAGCTGTGACGCTACTAGGCATTCCTACTGTCAGTTTCATGTCTGGAGACATCTCCTATAAAACTGTTATATTATACTAAATAATACAACTTTCCTGACCGCACTCACTGGCGTCTTACACAGTATTATGGCATGACTTTCCCAGTGCACTGCATAAACCATAAAAACGTGAATCTAAAGAGCCAAGCAAGCATACCAGCTCTGGTGTTAACACCACCACATTTTCAATGTGACCAAACGAGGAGCTTTGGCTCCCGTTTGGTGAAACCGTGCCAGTTGTGCTGATACGGTGGTGATTCTGATGCAGCAAAACAAATTTTTTAGAAATAGGAACGTGACTGGGAAGGCTTTGAGATTCATGGTTTTCAGAAAGCCTGTACTCACGGGGGGGGGGGGGGGGGGGGGGGGGGGGGGGGGGGGGGGGGGGGGGGGGGGGGGGGGGGGGGGGGGGGGGG
>JAOYSI010029550.1:0-31598 GCA_025775065.1 Hiodon alosoides
CTTTTTGGCCGGGCCACTCACGCGGGGCCAGCGCCTGTAACGATAACACCGTGCTCCCCATAATTTCAACAGCGATGAGTTTTTTCTCAGGGAAATAAAATATTTGATGTATTGTGCATTTCCTCCGCAGGATTGACTTTGCAGAGATGGACAGGATGTCGAGTCAATCGGATTGCGGTGTTACTTTATATAAGGCTCGTTCTCAGGCCTTGAGATATTGCTTTGTACTGTTGAACTATTCTTATGCCTTTAAAAAAATAAAACCCTCACCATGGTGCAGAATTTCTCTGCAGTCGGCCTGTTGCATGGAGGAAAGCTTCTAAATAACTAGTGTTTAGGTTTCACCTCTCTTTTATGAGCTGGGTGAAAAAGGCACACTTCTGCGGCGGTGAGGCTAACGACAGGCTCACATCCTTTTTGTGTAAACCCTCCATGCGGCCAAATGGCTTAGCATTAGGCCACGGTTCGTTTAAAGCCTCAAAGTCAGGCTGCTGGCAGGTAAGACTTAAGTGACAAAACCAACTGCATTTTGTTAGAACCCTTAATTGCAGAGATCTGCTGGAATACAGAACGCAATGAAAGGAGAGCGTGAGGCCGGATATTAACCGTTTAAGATTAAAATGAAAGAAAAAGTTTTGTTCTCAGTATTCTATCGCCATTGGGGTGCACAATGTTAGAGATAATACGTAAAATGCACCATTGACCATTGTCAGACACAAATGGCAACAGATTTAGTTTCCGTGAGTGGAGGGAACTGAACTGCTGAGCACTTAAAATAACTCAATTTGATCAACTTAAAAACAATGTGCCGCTTATCCAACAGACCATCGTCAATAAAACACACTAGAAGACAAAATGTACCGATTAGCGCCGCGTACTCGAAAGACTTTTAGTCGTCCCTCAGAGATAACTATGAACCTGCAACGCATTGCCAAGGCCTGGTCAGGTCATTGTGAACTTTTTAACTGTCATTAATGACAGTTCTCAAGCACTGCCTGGGCGTTAATCATTCATACGCTCCCATCAATAATGGAGCCAAGATGCCAGTCAACAGCTGCATCTTGTAACAGTAGTAGGTGAAACATGACCCTTTTTACGTGAACTAAAGTATTTCACCCGCGTCGACCTCGAGCGCCTGCCCTTGAGTGACGGGTGTAGTACAGAGCACCCCGCCACTCATATCCCTCTTGTCCTTGCCCCCGCTGACCTTTTGTCTGAACGTGTTGTTTTTTTGTTTCATCCGCTTGCTTTGAAAAGAGTCTCTTGTGGGACCTCGCAAGGTAACAGCGGTTGAAACGGGGGGCTGAATTATTTCTGGCTACAACACTACTTCCCTAATTAGTTTGTGTTATTTACACATCAAGGGGACACTAGTCAAAAATAAATATTCATTGTTTATCGACTTTGATAGTCTCGTTGCATCCTCCAATTCGCGCGCTGTCTTGTTTTGACATTAGCTCTCAGCACAATGGCAGTGGGGATCGAAGTAGACCTGTGTAAAACCTAACCTATGTAGTCTTTACAACAGATGTTTGCATTAAGAGCATTGCATCTGTTTAGAGCAGTGGCAGAAAAAAGGGCCCCCAGAAAAACAGATGTCAGGATCAACCGTCTTTGAACCCACCACGACACTCCTCTGTTGGTGCGAAATAAAAAGAGCCTCTGTTCCAAGGATTTCTGTTTATTACGCAATGTTATTGCTTACAAATGCATCAAACATGTTTTTTTCTTCTTCTTCCCATATACCCCTGCAGATGGATTGCTGTGTTTGAATTATCCGACGACAAGATATACTCAGTGGATATTGTTTAGCCCACACCGCACTTGTGGAAGGTGGAGAGGCTCACTTGTTACCCCTGATGTTTGCGTAGTAGATTCACAGGACATACTAAGTCGTGTTTTCCAGCCATTAGCCACATCTTTCTTGTGTTCTCCGTGGTGGTCCAGCCGCCTGGAAACCTACTGCCTGAATATGAAGTGCTTGGGAAATTCAGCTTAAGCGCTGTCGTTGTGGACACGGGGCAGCTGTACCAATCCAATGCCTGGTCATGTGAATACCACAAAGCACCTGAATAAACTGGAGCTGTTAAAGGGGAGGCAGTGAGGCACATGTCTGATCATTACCGAAGCAGGGATTTACCGTAATCGCTGTCAACATTAATGCACATATTTGCACTCATGCTTTTCAAACATTGCCGCTTGGTATTTATAGACAAAGATATACAAAGATTGCCGAATTAACGTCTGTTTGACTCAAATCTAGCGTTGTTTACTGGTTTGGAAGATGCCTATTTACATCAGCGGACATTACAGGATCAAATTTGAATCGCAGGAAAAAAATTGCTAGCGCTGTATTTTTTGGGGCCAGTTGCTGATGCGTAAACACACAGCGAATTCATTTTACACCGTCTGTCCGATTGTTTATTGGTTGAGTGATGCTCCTTAGAACTTTCTTTAGGGTCAATCTGGGGTCGGAAAGCTGTGCTGATGAAGGGGACTCAATTTAATATTGTAATTCAATGCAAACTGAAGCAGCCCAGAGGTACAGTTTGACATTAGCCACCTGCCACCCTAATAAATTAACCCTTTGACTCTAAACCACAGGATATCACGTGGAAAGCACATGATTCCCCTCTATATTGTAAGGGCAGGAAACTATCTGTTGCATTCTTTTTTTGAGCACGTTAGCTGGATATTTTTTAGCTCAGGTGGTAACTCTAGATGCTGGGTGCATCTGTGCTAATTTACTGAAATAAATACTTTTCGTCAACATTCAGAACATTTATAAAAATGTTTTTATTTATGGCGAAGATAATGAATAGCTGAAACACATTGCTCATGACGTTTCCCAGCGTTACAGCGTTAGTTGATACCGGAGGCGGAGATAACAAGAACAAAACCACAAGTGTCGTCTAAAGTTCAGACACAGCTTAATGCCGCGTTCGTGGCCCGAAATATGCGATTAATTGTAATGCGATATGTTGCTTTTGTAAATCATGTTTTCCCTTCAGCAAATAATGCTGCCAGTAAGCGCGTTGCATTTGTGCTGCGGCATTCCATCACAGATGGGGATGGATGTTATTTTTGTTTCGGTCGAAAAACGTGCATGCAAGTATGTCACGTTTTCAGTTCTCCTCACCACCCTTTGTGAAACCGAATGAAATACTGAGAGCTCTGCAGGTCTCATTGTTCACTATATATATATATATATATATATATATGTGTGTGTGTGTGTGTGTGTGTGTGTGTGTGTGTGTATATGTATGTATGTATGTATAATAGACTCTGTGTCTCTCGTTCCTCAAGGTGGAAATAACACTGCAGGATATCAACGACAACCCCCCGGTTTTCCCGAGCGACATGCTTGATCTGACTGTCGAGGAGAACGTTGCCGACGGATTCAAGATAATGCAGCTGACAGCAACAGATGCTGACGAGGTACGGTTTCCCCGGTTTCCCCGTTTTCCCCGGTTTTCCCGGTTTCCCCGGTTTCCCCGGTTTCCCCGCCTTTCCGTTAAGGCCCTTTAAATTGTGTTCCCAGATACGACAGCATGGCCATATGGTCCTGTTTCTCCTAACGAAGTTTCAGTCAAACTCCAGTTACTTTACTGGATTACTTTACCTGTTATTAGACATTGGACAGATTTAATAGAATTTTATTTCACTCAGTCATCACACATTACATTAGTGGGATTAAGCCTTCCTATTGCATGAGAGATAAACAGATAGAGAATTAAATAGCCTTCTTAGATTGATGGAATCTGAAAATTCGAGTCCGCTATCATAAAGCTAGAGGTTAGCTATGAAAACTTAAGCAGGAAAGTTGGTTTCTGTTACCAATCCGAGTTTTTCCCTGTCCAAGTCATGCAGCCCTAAATTCTCCCGCCAAATATCCCACCACAAATATGAATGTTCTTGGACTGAGAGGTGCGGTTGATGCTTCAGGCAGCCCGGAACCCCACATTTGGCTGTTACTGGATGAAGGGTTCGGCAGGCTATGAGCACCAAGTGATTCTTCCAAATGTGCGCAGATGGTCCCTCCGTGGCCACCGTAGTTCACATTACATCATTGGCTTCACTTTTGATTAGGAAAAGACTCCATCTTCCAGCAGTTAGGCCGGAAGTGAACTCCAAGACTAACCTAAAGTAATTTTGCCTAAAATTTCAAAGTTCAGGCTTTTGCAGTTGGGGCCAATGAGTTTCAAAATGAGAGGAAGAGAGTTGAAATCGTTGGGCTTACTGACGGGATTCGTCTGCGAACGGGCACACGAGTTCTTCACAAAGTCTCATTAGTGATTCGTCGTGTCACCATCTGGTAAAATGATAATGTGAGAAAATGCCATAAATACCTGCATCTGCTTCTCCGTCTTAGTCAGTCTAATATCCTACATTAATGCAGAATAAGTCCTGTTTTATCAGATTTCATGTTCTGGATAATTCACATTTCTAATAACCATAAATAAACATAGACCCAATAAAGTGAATTCCATTTTAACATAAATTATTTTCTAACATATACCTTTTCCCTGCAGCATAAATAATATAATGTCCTAAACAATACCAGTGTCAGCTTTTATCATAATTGCACTGGTTTGCACCTTATTTTCATGGAAATTAACTGCATTTGAATTAACTGGGAATATAATATTTATAGCCATTTAGAGGAAAACACAAGCTGACATATCACACATGCTTTAAAACTGTTCTGAACTAAAGCTGGCTAGCAGGGGTGTTTCGTTATTTTATTTAGGCGTTTTGATCTAAAGATTTCAACCAGAATAGCCAACGGTTGCCATGGCAGGAAAGCTTTGCTGACCAGGAAAAACTGAATGCAGTCAGACAGACATAGAAAGTTTGATTTAACAAGGCTCTGCCAACTTTGCCTGATTTCTAAAGGTTTGTTTTTGACAAAAGCTCACAGAGATGACCCCTCTTCGTTTCCTTAGGTGTGCTAATCCTGTGGTCAATGTTAATTTGTCATGTCATTAGCCCTAAACAATATAAGTGAAATCTGAGTGTAAATCATGATACAAAAATAACATTTTTTTTCTAGACGTGTTTGGTTTTTACTAAAAAGAAAAACATATTTCAGCCTAATATTTGTTCTAGAAACACTCCTCTTGGGAACATACATTGGTGTTTGCTTAGGCTTTATAGGAAATTGACCTATTGTTGATGCAAAAATAAAGTAACCCGTAACCTTCTCCGGTCTCGTTGCAATGCTGTTTACGGAATGAATCAATACAAACCAAACATGTGGCAGTACATGGTAATTTAATGGATTTGGTGCCTTTGCAGTTTAACAGAGTTAATCTGTGAGAGGTCTTTTCCTCAGCTCTGGCTTACCATTGAGTTTTTAGCTTAAATAGGCTCCTATTCTTCTGCGTGGCAGTGGGAGGGTTGAAAACACCACAAGGTCTAAGCAAAGAAGCAGGTCCTACTCACATCCGAGGAAGGAGGAACCCCTGCCTCCTTCGGAGTCCCATCAAACAATTCATGAGTGAGTTAAGGTGTCCGGGCTGCGGGGCGCATGCCTTTACCAGTTTCGATGACGGCCACGGAATCTGGCCCACTGACTGACTACTTTCCCAGATCCAAGGCGTTGATTAATGGCAGCGCGGTTTCCAGGACAACTGTTGCCTCATTTTGTCAGTTGGGTCACTTAAAGAAAACTTCAGACTTTTTAAATGTTTTTTTAAAGTAAGGAAATTCAGTACAGCATGTGCAGGTGGTGTAATTTTAGTGCTTTTAACTCGATATAACCCGCCAAAACTTTCTGATTGACACTCCAGGCTTATTTTGTGATTAATATTGGCATCGTTTGGTTGCTAAAGTAGATGGCCTGCAGTAGACAGAAAGTAGCCTATTTTAACATTTTTTGTTGACCATGCTTCGGGAACAATGCCCAAAAATACAAAACATTTGTGTTTATATATAGGACTTTTGGAAAAATGCTCAGGGTCTGAGAGACAAAAGGTTGAAGTTCTGTCATGTAGACAGATTTTTCAGTTTCACATTGTTTTTCCCCTAGCTACCCTGGGATCGATTTGGCAAATTTATCGGTAAAACGCCCCCCCCCCCCCCAAAAAAAAAAGAAGACCAGAAGAAAGCCGGGAAAGGATCAATCAGTTGCTTTTTTTTGCTTCTTCTCCTAGGGGCCGAACGCTCTGGTGACCTATACCATAATCAGTGGAGCGGACGACAGCTTTCGCATCGACCCAGAATCTGGGGACCTGATAGCCACCAGGCGGCTGGACCGGGAACGGCGCTCAAAGTACTCGCTGCTGGTACGGGCGGACGACGGCAAGCAGTCCTCCGACATGAGAGTGAACATCACGGTCAGCGACGTCAACGACCACACGCCCAAGTTCTCCCGAGCCGTCTACTCCTTCGACCTCCCGGAGGACATGGCTCCAGGTAAGGTGTTAGCCCGCTCGACAGCCGTATCGCTTTCCGTTGCTTTGATTGGTGAGCTGGGAGAAGCCCCGAGTGGAGGGCTTTGAATGCTGTCGGACCAGGGCCAGCAGTCCCTGCCAGCCTCTCAAACCGATGCCTGTTGCTCCAGGCTTGTTAGCACTTGGCCTGCTCATCTGCCAGTGCCCGCAACGACACCATAATGACTGTTGTTGTTTTAAATGTTCCTGTGGACATTCGTGCTTTGGTCTTATGCCCTGTAGCAAAAGCCATTTTCAAATGCCGTAGAGGGCAGCGCAGCCATTGTGTTCACCCAGTGTGCTGGACTGCAGTGACAAGAAACGAGAGTGCACATCTTTAAAGTTCATTAACAAGCCCTAACCCCTGCTGTCTCCACCCGACCCACAGGCTCCATTGTGGCGGCCATTCTGGCCAGCGATTCTGACTCTGGGCTCAACGGAGAGGTCACGTACTCCCTGGAGGAGGAGGATGAGGAAGGGGCCTTCCTCCTGAACCCGGTGACGGGCGTCTTCAATGTGACGCGGCCGCTGGACTTTGAGGTCCAGCAGTATTACATCCTCACCGCGCGAGCGCGTGATGGCGGCGGCCAGTACAGCTCGGTGAGGGTCTACTTCAACATCCTGGACGTCAACGACAACCCACCCACCTTCAATGCCTCTCTCAGCAGCACCTCCATCATGGAGAACGTCCCTCCTGGCTCCAGCGTCATCGTCCTGAGAGCTAGCGACATGGATGACGGTACGCCTCTGGGTTTTAGCATCATTCTTATGTTTTTGAGAGAGTGGGTAAATCCCTTGAATTTGATCAAAGGGACTGATCTGACACACCATTGTTATGCAAGGAATGCTTCCATTCTCCTTTTATCAGAGTATGTTGATTGATCACAGAGCATTCAGTATGCTAGCAGTTAAATATATAACAAAACTAACATTTGTCTGCCATTAGGCATACTCTCCAGCTGCTGGCTATAGTGACTCTATAACGTGTAACTGAGTGTGTTTACTTCATGGCTATTGATTTTCAGGGGAAAATGCTGAGATTTTAAGTACCAGTAGCGTGAAAGTTTTACTACACACAGGCAGAAAAGTGCATTGAAAGCCAAATCCAGATGGCTGAATGGTATTGAAGTCTAAAATAAAAGTACTGTTGAATATTTAGTATTTACTACTCGACATGGCAAAATAAATATTTGTCTATTTAAATAGAAGAAGAACAAAAACTTATTTTAGAATGAGTTTATATTCTGTTCTGTTCTAATAAATTGTATTAGAACAGACGTTACCTAGCTTCTGATGATTTTGACTCATTCGAAAGCCGCGTAATACATTGGCCAATGGCAATTGTATACATTGTTTACTCTGAAGCTGAACCCAGAATCAGAAACTCAACCCTTTCCCAACATCCCACTGAAGAAAATCACTTCCAAGGAAAGGGAGCGGACTATCGCTGCTGGGTCAGCCTTTCTCCATTGTCCGTTAAATGCAAACTCGTTCAATGTATCGGAGATAATATCGGCCTCGTTCATTGTGTCCGAGAAAGCTTCCATTCAGCCAAACGTTATCGGTGGAGCTTCCTTCTCCCTGACCTTTGGGGACAAGGTGCTAGCTCGAGTTGCAAACAGAGACAGAGCTGTCCCTGTCCTCTGATAAGATGTTGTTTGCACACAGGATGAGCAGCGGCACCGCAGGAAGGCAAGGGCTCATTCCACATTCGGTTTAAGGTTATTATGAGCGATGTCCAGAATAGACATACTTAAAAGCTTATTTTGTAATCGTGAAAACATTAGCGAGGTTTTTGGCGTCTTCTATAAATGTATCTACATGATTACGCTTTAAGAATCCGTAATGCTTTGACTAATTATACAAAGGGCAGCATGCAAGAAGATTGTTGTGTTTGGTGTGTGTTTGTTTTTTTCCCCTGCTGTGTCACGTAAAGGCCTCAAGCTCATGAAAAGAGTGACTGTGTTAGCCAGACAGTGTGTTAAACAATATGAGGAAATGTTTTCCGATAACAAGCTTGACAGCTGATGCAAGCATGTACACTAGTCGTGTAGATAAACCCAAGTTCCAAAGGCTGCCAGGCTCTTAACCGTTTGATTCCATTGACTTTTGATGGCAGGCTCTAACAGTTAAAAGAAGAAAAACCGAGATTCTCTAAATAACTTGTCTGTTTTCCTTGTATTACTAGGTCCAAATGCTAAGTTGTCCTACAGCATCACATCAGGAGACCCGCTGGGCCAGTTCATGATCGACAATGACGGTGTCCTGAAAACCAAGCAAGCCCTGGACCGGGAGACCCAGTCTTTCTACAACCTGGTAGTCAGCGTCAACGACCTGTCACTCCCTCCCTCTGTCAGGTTCACCAGCAGCACCCAGGTGTCCATCATCTTGTTGGACGTTAACGACTGCCCGCCCAGCTTCACCTCCCAGAAGATGACCTACATCCAGGAAAACACTCCTGTGGACACCGTCGTCTTCACGGCCCAGGCCTCGGATACCGACAGCGGCCCGAACAGCTATGTGGAGTACTCGCTGCGCGGCCCATTTGGAAACAGGTTCAGCATCGGCACTGTCGATGGAAACGTGCGGCTGATGGGTGAGCTGGACCGAGAGGAGCTATCCAATTACACGCTGACCATCGTGGCCACCGACAAGGGGGAGCCGTCGCTGTCCTCCACCATGGACGTCGCCGTGATCGTCCTTGATGTCAACGACAACACACCAAGTTTCTCCCAGAACATATACGACATCGAGATCCAGGAGGACACCCTGACTGGCACCGACGTGCTCCAGGTTTTTGCCAGCGACGCAGATGAGGGGACCAACGGCCACATCCGATTCTCCATCAGCGGCGGAAACCTCAACGCCGACTTCCGGATCGACTCGGTCACTGGAATGATCTCGGTGGCCAAGCAACTGGACCGGGAGGCCAGACCTGCCTACTCCCTGGTGGTCCAGGCAGCGGACCGTGGGAGCAGCCCGAGGACAGACCGGGCCACGGTCAACATTGTGTTAATTGATGTGAACGACTGTGCGCCAGTGTTCGAGCTGTCTCCCTACACCGTGAACGTTCAAGAGAACCTGAAAAATCTCCCCACAATAATTCTGCAGGTCAGTCTCTTCTTGCATTGATAAAAAGATTGACCAGGTGCCTGATGTTCACATTAAGCATGATAGAATTACTGATTCCTGAAAAAAAAACACACTATTTTGTGTATTTTCTTAATTGTCCATGATTTATAGATATTATATGTCCATATTTACTATCTTCTCTTTGTGTATAATGAATGCACATTGGTTAATTTAGGCTAAAAGTTATTTAGCTTTTCTTTGTAACCGAGACACTTCATGCATAAAGCATTCTTTGTGTGCTCAAATTACATAATTAGTTTAATAGTTTTAACTGTCCAAGCATCAATTACACTGCGTTCAACAATTTGGTATTGGTAGGTGGTGAACACATTCAATGGGCCTTCGAAATTTTGGACCCTGGGCTGACAACAGAATGAGAGCAATTTTCTGAATGAATGAAAAGGAGGAATCCAGACCCTAACAGAACCTCGTAATTAACTGTCTGAATATATGTCTCCTGTGACAAAGGCAAAACAAAGTAACTTCCCTCATCTATACCTAAGGAAAGTAAACCGCAGCTGCCTAGCTGGGAGAGGGGCCAGTGGCCGTGCCTTGCCACACAAGAGCACTTCCATGTGCCAACGTCACCATGATCCTTTGTGGCACAGTGGCCGGAACTGGCGGGCTCGTATTGCACCGGGAGTCACTAATGAGCTCTGCGGTATAAAGATTTATGCCCGGCTTCCAGCTGGTGGAGGGGTTGGGGAGGGGAGTGGAACAAAAAATAGAATGACATCCGGTTTCCTCCTCCTCAGCCCATGAGCAGAGCAGTGTCTGTTTAAACCCTTTTCCCCCCCACCTCCGTCCCACCTCCGTCTGCTCCGCGTCTCGCCTTGATCGTTTCTGAATGAGCCTCTCTGTCGCAGGTGGTGGCCAGAGATGACGACCAGGGCGCCAACGGTCAGCTCAGCTATGCCCTGAGTGGTGGGAACGAGGAAGGGGCGTTCGCTCTCTCCTCCAGTGGTCAGCTCAGCCTCACCCGGAGCCTGGACCGAGAGGTCCAGGAGGGGTACACCCTTCTCATCACAGCCACCGATTCAGGTAGGAGGGCAGCGCGGTTTAGGACGATTCACCACAGACGCAAATAGTGTGGCCTCCGAATATCGTCTTTTGTACAAGTTCACACAGTTTTACTAGAGCCTTACAATGTTCCCCCAGAAACAAGGAGAAGAAACCCTGGAGCTGTGCAGATGCATGGCTAGTAAAAATAAATGCAAAGGCAACCTTGGCATGACCTCTTGCAAATGCACAACTACTGTTTTTTTTTTTTTTTACAGTATATTATCATTGACTCCTGCCTATTTCTCCCTGTCATTATTTTAAACATCTTGAAATAATTTACAGCTAGTGAAAGAACCCTATTCCCATCGTCTGGGATGTCCTAGTCAAAGTCATGGTCGTAGTTATCTGCAAAGAGGAGTTCACACACACACCTATAAACCTGCACTATTTTGTTATAAACAGGAGAATTAGCCAAATCAGCCTTCACGAAACCTATTCAGAGTTTTGTTATCCCAGTTAAAACAATTTATTGAAACAGCTGCATATAACTCCAGGGTCAACGACCTGAAGTTTTTCCACGAATCTTGAGAGCATTTTCTTATAATGTGTTGGAGTTTTTTTAGGAAATGATTGGCTGTTGCAGAACAAAGAGAGAGCAAAAGGTTTCTTCGTTGTTAAACAAAACAAACGTAATACTCTGTGAATACAACCCTCATATTAGTGTGTATATATTTCTGTCTTCCCCGCAGGAGAAATTAAGAGGCTGTTTCCTAATAAAAAATAATATCTGTCATAGCAGTTGACTAATGTATTTACCCTTTCCGTGACAAATGCATGAAATTTGAGAAACAATTGGACAAAACAGTTCATATTTATAAAAATGAGCTGAGCATTATGAGAGAGGCTTAGTTTTTGCCAAGAAACCGAAGAAGGAATTCGTACGAAGTATATGAAATATCAAAAATATCAAAAGCAGTAATCCTTGTACAGTAGGAATGACTCTCTAATATTTTCCTGGCGTTTTTTAAAGCTCAGACAGTGGGAAATGATTACTTCATTTGGTACCTGGCAAAGACCTGCACCAGGAAGACATCAGAAGCTGGCGTCTGCTCTGTGCTTCCTGCAGACCCTGTTAATCATGGAAACGTCGCTCTGTTCTCCTCACCAGAATAAAAGCATACAGTTTATTTGATTTGATTTCGGGTTATGTTTTAAAGGCTGATCATTTCTGTGCTGTAAAGTTTTTTGTTAGTATATTTTCTACAAAGTAGAAAAGGTATCGAGAAACCACAGGTATCTCAATACCTGTATCTCAATACTTGTGGGGTATATTATGCAGGCTGAATTAACACCGATAAGTACATTAAAAGTACATGTGTTCATTATCTGCTGGATTTGGAGACTGAGTGAAGGGCTTTCAAAATGTTTGAAACATTTTGGTCAACTTTTTTGCGGGTTTTAGCAAGATATCAAGCCTGCTCTGTTGAGTGGAGTGTCACAAAAGTGTCGGAAACAACCGAGCCTCCTGGTGCTGCTTCTGAAAAGTGTCGGAAACAACCGAGCCTCCTGGTGCTGGTTCTGAAAAGTGTCGGAAACAACCGAGCCTCCTGGTGCTGGTTCACAAAAGTGTCGGAAAACAACCGAGCCTCCTGGTGCTGGTTCACAAAAGTGTCGGAAACAACTGAGCCTCCTGGTGCTGGTTCTTAAAAGTGTCGGAAACAACCGAGCCTCCTGGTGCTGGTTCTTAAAAGTGTCGGAAACAACCGAGCCTCCTGGTGCTGGTTCACAAAAGTATCGGAAACAACCGAGCCTCCTGGTGCTGGTTCTGAAAAGTGTCGGAAACAACCGAGCCTCCTGATGCTGGTTCACAAAAGTGTCGGAAACAACCGAGCCTCCTGGTGCTGGTTCACAAAAGTGTCGGAAACAACCGAGCCTCCTGGTGCTGGTTCTGAAAAGTGTCGGAAACAACCGAGCCTCCTGGTGCTGGTTCACAAAAGTGTCGGAAACAACCGAGCCTCCTGGCGCTGGTTCTGAAAAGTGTCGGAAACAACCAAGCCTCCTGGCGCTGGTTCTGAATGGTGTCGGAAACAACCGAGCCTCCTGGCGCTGGTTCTGAAAAGTGTCGGAAACAACCGAGCCTCCTGGCGCTGGTTCTCAAAAGTGTCGGAAACAACCGAGCCTCCTGGTGCTGGTTCACAAAAGTTTCTGAGAGACAAGAAGTTGGCATACCTGTGTAGTTATGTATAAATATGTTTTCTGGACTATGTTTAAGCGAAGATGGAGATCTGAGTTTTAGCCGCAAATCTGAGAGAGAAAGACGAGGGCAGGTGGCTCTAGTAGACGGGTTACATCTGCGTTCTGAGGTGGACCTTTTATTTGTTTGCTTCCTTTGTTTGTTTGTTGTCAGCTCGAAGTGATGTTTCCTGTAAAACGCACCTGAGCACAACATGGATATGCCTGAAAAAACATATCCAAAATACTGTTTGATGTCTTTTAAGATGGCTCCGCCGGTCATAGGTGCCTGTCTATTGTGAGGCAGATGAGAGGCTACTGAATTCGCCCTTACTTCTCCAGCGTGTTCAGATGGAAGAGAGAGGGGGATGCAGGAGTGGGTGTGGTTGGGCGACGTAGGTCAGTGCCCTTTGGTCAGTGCCCTTTGGTCAGTGTTTGGTTTCGCCCGCAGATGTAATTTCACAGGATGCAGGCTGACCCGGTCATATGGTGTAGAAGGCAGTGCGGGAGGAAAGCTGTTTATCCCCAAAGACTGTCCCAAATCAGTATCGCCTGGTAGCATTTGTATCGTGGTGTCTTTTAAGCCCAAAGCGCATAACCAATCAAGTGGGCATTACAACCAGTGATGGCTGAATTTTTAGACACTAACATCCTCCAAGCCAATCATGCTTAGTTGTCAAAATTTGCCTTTTGAGAATACTATATTAATATTGAGTTTTAAATTAAAAAAGAATAAATAGCATTATATACCCATTGACAATGTTAACATCAATAATGTTAAGGCCATCTGGTTCATTGTGTCATAAAGGGTATTGTGTCCAGGCAGCCAGTCAAAAACTGTATATTTGATTAAGACCTTCTCCCTCACAGCTCCTGGAGAAACTATTGGCGTTCCTGTCATCATCAGTGTTTTATTTATTGGTTGCATGGACACACAGCTGGGCTTTGTGTCCACTAACCATCCCTGCGCTGCAGAATGGGAATCAGCTGTTTTCATCTTGTAACGACATGACGGGATAAGCTATAAGCATACTTTGTTCGCTCTTTTGATATATATATCACATCCTATTCATTGAAAAACAAATCCTTTTTGCAGAGCATTTTTCCCTCCTTCAAATTAGATTTGGGCAAATAATTATTGTAGCAGGCAAGAGTCACAATCCTAATTTAGTATTAGTATTAGCATTTTCTTCTAACTCGCGTTTGTGAAAGGTGAAGGACGATCTTGGACCGCTTTGGCTGGGTCCCGTAAGTGACCGCGCTGTTGAGTCCGCCAGCTATGAGAGTCTTTCTCCCTGGTCGTGCTGAGATGCAGGGCAGACAGAGCTGGGCCTAAACTACTCAGGCACCTCGCAAATGTTGAAGCCATTAGCAGATTACTGTTGTGACCGCGCAAACCCTTGGCATGGGGTGAACCCAGCGGGAAGAAAAAAAAAAGAGCACATACTTTCATTTATGGCGGATGTGAGAAGCCCCGCGTGATCTCCAGTGGGTTGTTAGTACGTCATCTGCATCTTCCTGTTGTTTTATTTAATTGGATTTTCATATGTGCGCCATCTGCCTTCAGTCACCCCGGCGTGTTTTCTAAGCAACGTGTCCAATTCCTTTTCAAAAAGGATACTTTGTTTTAATGTCATACCACAGTATGTGGGGCGGCAACGACACTGTCAGCCTGCGACTAGCCGCCACTCTTCACTCGAGCATTAAAGGCCATTCTGTGCGAGGCTCTTTCACGCCACCTCGTAATTACAGGGGGTGGTAATATTGGAGCAATGCAAACCGCATGCAAAAAAAAAAAAAAAGAAGCAAAAAGCTGGAAAATAAATGCACGGGCATTGACTTGACCCCGTGTTTGATGGTGTTCATGTCGAGAGCCCGACACGGCACACATCAGATCGGGATTGATTCGGCATGTTCAGCACTCAGACCCCCCCGAGGCTTTAAAACCGTCCTCATTACCATTGCAATGAGATTCCTTAGCGAAACAGAGATAGGTACTTGAGTAAAATCTTCGCGTGCATCTTGGTGAGAAAATTGCTAGACTCCATGCGCGGCGCTGTTCGTTAAACTGGGGGGGCAGCGAATCCTTTCTCCGTAGCTTATAGCCGCTATTTCTGCTGTATAGAAAAGGACTCTATTCATGCCTGTGTACAGGCTGCTGTGTTTGCATTTCTACTTTTCAGTACTAAATGACAGCTAAGCAGATCAAGAATTTTAATGACCGGCCCATGTAAAGTCTGGATCTTTCAGTGCCGCACAATGGCACTGCAGCTAATGCATAACATTAGCGTAGCGTTGCCGTAACGTCATCTGCACCCTGTCCCATTGCTCCACTCCCCCCTTTTCAATATGCGCCCTGTCGGCTGTCGTTGCCATAAACGTGCCTATACTTATGACGGGCCAACGTTAGCAGGAATAATGTGTGAGGGTTTGTTTTCTCCTTTGTTTGCCTATTGCTGCTGCTCGCGCCCGTGGGGTGTGTTGCATTAAAGGCATTCGAATGCAAAGCCAAACTGAGGAAATCTTGATGAACGGTGGTAAAACTGCAATAACAGAAGGACTAGGGCTTGCCAAATTAAGGTCCAAATTTGCCACGATAAACCTTTAATAGGGTCAGTTTCTGAGACATTCAGCCAGTTGGTCTAGCATTAACACAAAGCTGGCCAAACAAAATATCAGGTTCCTCAAATGAACTTTTGCAGACCTGCAACGTTCTATATCAGACTCAGAAATTATTTAGCAACAATGTGTTCTTACAGTTTTTCCTTCGCACCCCCCCCCCCCCCCACACACACACACACACTCACACACTCTCTCTCTCTCTCTCTCTCTCCCTCTCAGTTTCTGGAGAGCTTAACAATCGCTGGAACACATCGCAAGTGTAAATAGTTTTAGAGTGTCTAATAGGGTTTTAAGAGTCAGCGGTGGGCTCACGATTAGCATCGTCTCAAATCCAGGAGATCCAGCAGTCCTGGTGTGGTCACTGGCTCACTGTGTGACCCAGGTCAAGTTCACCAACTGCAACTTCAACCAGCCATACTACCCCTTGCAAATCATTGATTCAATGCTGATTTTACGTTTCTTTTATTGTTCATTGACTATTAGAAAATATGAAGTTTTCGTATAAAATTACAGAAATGTATTATTAACGGATGGAATGCTTGCATTATTTTTGACGTACAAAAGTCACATAGTTCAAAACTAGTAGTAGACGAACATTCATTCATGTTGAAAGAGGGAATCATGAAACCCAGTAAAATCTCTGTAGTCAAAGAAACAAACGTCAATAGTTACGTTTGACATATGTTAAAGTCAAAAGCATTCACACATTCATAAATTCATAAAGGGGAAGGTCAAATATGAAATATTTCATAGGCCATATAAAAAGTTTGATGAGCTTGCCTGGTTTGTGTACGATCACAACTTCACCGTAAGCTGGTATAAACCTTTGGGCATATTGGCAGGTTTTCTGTGAGAAAAACTTTGTTTACTCGGTTACGTTTGGCAGGCGGAGCACTGGGATATCTAACACTCTGCACTTGGCTATTCAGACACGTTTGACAGAGGCATTAAAAGGGGCTTTGTCGCAAAGCAACTGAGTCGACCAAGGACAAAAATGTACATTTCTACAAAATTGTAGCCTATTTACCATGAGTAATGACGGGTTTTACTGACACGTCCCCTAAAGATGGCAATCCAAGGGGGACTTCATAAAGCGTAATTAACAGCTCCGGCTCTTGAGCTCTTGGGCACAGATGGCTCCCTCGTGAACTTACGCGTTCATCCGTCTTCCCTAAGTCAACCTGTCGAACCGTGCAGTTCCAACGAAACCCACTTCGTTTTTTTTTTGTTGAGAAACTTGATTCTCAATAGGCCTCGCGCAGCAGACAGCTGAGATTAGCATTCTTTTTCTCTGCCTCTGAATGAGGAGTTTTCAGACCCGAATGTAATGAAAAAAGTTTGCACTTCCATTGTGAAAAATAAGTGACTGACGTTAAAACACTCCTCGAAACCTGTTGTGCCTCTCCGGGAGGACCACGGTCGTTATTGGTGTAAAGCATGTCTGTTTAAAACAGGGTTGGTGCCCTGTGTTAGGTCGCGTTTCAGGCACACTCAAATATTTTTGCTATAGTTACCTAACGTTTCAGACGATTGCTGTTTTAAGCTCCCGGGTCAACCTGCCAATCTTTGATTACAAACTTCGAGAGACGTAATTGTAATTACAGTTTCGTCTGTTACCCCTCCCCCGCCCCTACTCAGTGGTAAGGTGATGCTTAAGGCAAATGCAATTTGTCCTCCAGCAACGTACCCTAATTAGGTGCTTAGACTTGGCCATATGTTGTGCTAGACAATGCTTTGCTGTTTGGACTTAAGGTTGGCTTAGAAAGAGAACTGTCTAAATGTGTTTAAAATGAAGCCCTCGGACAGATGGGGAGACGGTTCTCCGCGGACTCTCCCGGAGGTCACTGTGGTGGACGGAGTCTCAAGTCGGTCCCCTTATTCCGGTTTGACTCATAGCGAGCCCGACCCATCTATTTTAGCGCCAAGTTCAGGTGCTGTCGCGTGCGAGTTTAAACACTGACCGTCGACTCTCTTCTCACGCAGTGTTTGCCTAAAGTCTAAGGTTCCAGCGCGTGAAGGCGCGGCGTCTGGACGGTAAGTCTTTTCGTTGGAGACTGCAGTGTCTGCTCGTGACATTCTTCCTGTTATCTAAATACCATCAGTCTGTGGTTCTCCGCTGGGAAAAGCAGTGATCATGCGCCGCGTTCTCATCGGGCCAAGCCTTTCGCTCTCCCTGTATCTACACCCGTGCTTGGGCAGGTTTGAGTGCAGTCCTCTGGGGCAATCCCAGCCTTGGAGCAGGTATGCTGCACCATAAAATATGTTGCCGTGTGGATTGGAACAGCATTTTTATTAGGCTTAAACCTGCTTCTTTGCACATATTTTGGTCTTCGTGGCTGACTTTTGCTAGATGTAACCGTTTATAACCGGAGCAAAACCCCCTACTGCAGTATATACAGAAACTGTGTTGATGGATGTCCCTTTGAGGGAAACTGGAATGAAAGTAAACGGCACATAACGGGGCAGCCAAGGACATTGGACTCTTCTCCTCACATGGCCCAGACTGGCCCCCTAATAGGATTATGCTGTGAAGAGGTGCACAGTATGTATCTGTCTGCAGACACGTATGTGCGTGTTTGCATTCGAAGTGCGCCTTTAGTGAAGGAGAGAGCTGGGAGGGGGGGGGGGGGGGGGTATTCGGAATGTTAAATCGCTGGGTGATTGAATTGAGGCTGTGGCTTAAGCTTATCAAACGATATTAAAGCGTTTTTTTCCTACGTGCGCTGGAAGGAACTCCGAAACCAAGAGCAGCAGCAAACACAACTGGTTTTCCACTATGAAAACCGCCGTCGGGCGCGCGGGCCGTAACTCACTCGCGTCACGCTGATGGAACCCCCGAAAAAAGAGTTGTGCACAGCGGGCATCAATCACAATTGCTGTTTGCGGATTTCACACCGCCGGCCAACGGGGACTGCGCTCTGTCCACACCCGCCATTCCCAGAGCCCCAGAGCTGCCTGCTGGGAGAGCCGGCTGGAGTGAGGAAACCGCCCGCCTCATAAATAGCACAAAATACGGCTGGCGCAGCGAAAAAAAAAAATGGAGCATTCTGGGAGTGCAGCCTGCCTGTGGAAACAATGTCCCTCACCACAATGCATGGCGGCCCCTGGCGCAGAACTCTCTGCGCAGATTTCCACCCTCTCTCTCTTTCCATGGCAAAATGATGTAATGTGTCGTTTGTCTCCGGAGCCGGGTTCACCGACACGCGGCCAAGTCTGCGCGCATTCCCAGCTGCGCTCCCCTGATTCCCGGGCCGTCAGTGGCGGCTGGTGATGCCGGCCGCCGATTCTCCGCTTCCTCGATGAGTCTCAGGGCTTCGCGTTGAAGTCCCAGGAGCTGGGGAGCTAAGAACACGATTGTTCGCTGGGGAGCATTTTGACCGCAGACCTGATGTTCAATACAATAATCTGGTCATTCATTTATGGCCGTTTATGAAGTCATGTAGGAACCGTAGTCCAAATATAATGCTTAATTACAGTTCATTGTTGTATTTGGTGTGCTAAATGTGTTTTTCCATCAACATGAGCCAAAACTGTAGTCTTTTGTTAAAAGGCTGTTGGTCACGGTACTTATAATGTGCTAATCAGAGGTCCGGTGGGCCAGTGGAAAGCAGCAAGATGGATTTGAAGAATTCTAACATTTGACGGCAGCTTAGAAAAAACAACGATCCCCAATGTGGTCTGGCTCTAATTAACCTTTCAGGGTTAAAGCAATCTCATTGAGGCCAATACACGGGAAACGGAGAGCTGTGAAAAAAACGCTCTGGTCTAGACCCATCCCAGTTTGGGATCAGTGCTGCGTAGAGCAAAGGAGAATCTGGATTAGTTGAGGTCAGGATATGGGGCTAGTCTTGCTCTCCATTAGAGTTGGGGGTGGTGGGGTCATACGAGTTCTTTGGTTCACTACTCTGGCTGTCTCCCTCACTGTCTCTCTCTAAACAGGTTGAGACATCATATCCCCCTAAAAAAGTGAAAAGTTTGGACATATTCCAAAGTTGTCAAACTAGTGTGTCTCTCCAAACCGGGGCACTTCAGCTTAAATGGACTCGTGTGAAGGAAACCACAATGCGGCGTTCCCTCTAATCTGACAATGCGAGTTAAATAGTGTAGAAACAATGTGGTCTGGCCATGTGACCAAGCCATGCTGTGTGTGCGAAGCGTTTGCTGCAACTGTACATTCAAAACACCTGAGTTGGATTGCCGTGAAATTAAGAGGATTATATTTCCAATTGCAGCTCAGCCGCTGGTCGGTGTGCTGAGGTAAAACTCTGAAATGATGACACTCAGCGAGACTGTCACGTTGCACGCGGCTGCAGAACAAGGGAACGCATTTGTGTTTTTGTAACGTGATCCCAGGTAATCACTGCTTACCTCAGGTCTGCTGCGCGTTGCATTTTGCTCTGATTAGGGTAATGAGCACTGCATTTGTTGACAGCAGGCTGTGTCCGTGTTGCAGGAGGACACACAGAGCGCTAAATAATACAGATTTGCTTACGCATAGATCTGTATCTAATGCTGCTAAATTCCTGCGTCATGGAAGGATTCTTTTTCCTTCTTGTGATAAGAAAATCACAACATGCAAGAACAGGCTATTAATATTATAGCGGCTGCTGCCTATATATAACTAAGTGGCATTAAATATTTACCTTAAAACCCCTAAAACTGGTTATTTTAAAACAGATTGTTCCCTTTTTTTTTAAACAAAGGTAATCAAGCTGGGGTAATAATGAGCTGAGTAAGGAAAATAATCTTGATTCTGTGTTTTTGTGTGTGTACGTATTGGCGCCTGTGTTTGTTTCGTCTCTACTCTCTATGAATGCCTGTTTCGGGAGGATTTGAAATGTGCGCAGTTCCACGTGTTTGTATTAAAGAAACGGATGCACATGCAATTGCTATTAACAATTCTCTCCTAATCTCTCATTTCTCTCTTAATTCTTGCTTCACCCATTTGCAGCATTACCAACCAGAGATGGGCTAGAATAAGATCCTTAGGGCTCATTCTTTTCTTAATCGTGTGCTTTAAACAAACAAAATCCCAAAGATCCATTAGTTAAATGTAAGACTCTTCCCCAATGTTAATCGTTTTGTATCCGTGATAAACAGATAAACAACAGGACATTATCGTCCTTAAAATGTTAGCCCTTTTCAGCATCTGATCCGATACGTAAATGCGAATCCATTTTAAACACGTTGTATGGTAACATAACAGAGGAAATTATTTTTAGTATTTCATTTATTACGCAAATCCCTTATTTCTCATCTACTGTACTTGTAAACCAATTCCCACAGATCATCTGACAGTCTTTTTTGTTAACTTCTCAGACGGCAGACATATGGCTTGATTTTCACTCAAAATGACTCTTCTTTACTCCAAAATTTCCAGAATTTCCGTGTACATCTTGAAGTGTGCCTTTAAAGAACACATATAGCATGGTTAGATATGCACGGCATGTATATCACTGTTAATTCATTAGGCACTCTTTACGTAATCCATGGGATGATATGCTGGTTGTACACAAGTCAATACTGTGTGTGTATAAAGCATCACAGAACTTTTAGGGCGTCTGACCTCTCTTGCCATCTCTCCTGCCTCTGTTGACAGGGTCTCTGTCCCTGAGTGGTACAGGGACCGTCGTTGTCCACGTGGACGACGTCAATGACAACGTCCCTCTCTTCGCCTCCGCCACCTTCCACACCACCGTCCCCGAAGACGCCCCCACGGGCACCGACGTCCTGCTGGTCGACAGCTCGGACGCCGACGCGGGGCTCAACGGCATGGTCAGGTACGCCCACCCCAGCCGTGGACCGTGACGCAGGCCCTGTTGCGCCAAGGCGTGGTTCTGGCTCAGAACGCGGAACATTATTCTGCCCTTACCGGGAAGTCCGATGCAAAACAGAAAAAAAAAAACATTTAAATCCAATATGGCAAACATAGTAATGAAGATCTTAATTGGCTGTGACAGAACGAGAGTTGCCCATCAGGGGTTGACTGGTCCCTAATAGAATACAGAACCTGTTGCAATTAGTCATTATACTCAATCCTGTTCAAGAGAAGTTTAACCCTTCTCTTCTGTTTCGTTCAGTGGCTGAGTAGCATGTGGATGTTTTATACAAGCCCTTGCAATGATGCAACTTAGCTTCAGAGTTGTTGCTTAGTTTTGTGGGAATACCTTCGTGAGAAGCGCGCTTGAATATGTGCATGTAGACACAAGCATCTGTCAGAAGAGCTTTATTTCTGGGTTCTGCTGGAAAATTTTGGGAAAAAAAGAATGAAACGTAATACCCGTTGGAAACCCAAAAACCCAAACCCAAAAGTATGACTTTCTGGTCATAAAGAATTCTGGGATGCGGCCAAATCTTAACTACAGTAGAGGACAGTTTGAATTTAAAAGTTTCTTATGTGCTTCAGAGGGGGAAAAGAAAATACACTCGGACAAAAAGTAAATGGTGTGCTAAAATAAACTTTAAAGATGGTTGCTTTTTTTAATGGATGTTCTAAAACAAGCGGAAAATACAATGATTTTTTTTTTTGTTGAGAGACTTGTTGAGAGCCTGCCTTCATTTATTGTGCAACAAATTAAGTGTCAGAATGCCCAACAGTGCTCTCTATAGGATTATCTTGGCATTGCTGGGTGAAAAAAAGAGTCTGAATGCACAACTGAGAGGAATTCATGTGAGAGAAACATAGCATGTTTTTAATAAAATAAAGTTTAGCAACACCATGGGGTTCTTTCTCGTGTTTAGCCCACATTCGATTGTTTTGTGTGTTTGTTTTGTTTTCGTGTGCCCTCCAGCTTCAGCATCACAGGTGGAAATGGGCAGTTCTCCATAAACCCGGCCACAGGCCAAATTATTACCAGCTCCCTTCTGGACCGAGAGACCAGAGACAGCTATCAGCTGGTGGTGGTGGCATCGGACGGTGGGAAGCCCACGAGCAAGTCCAGCTCAGCCGTCGTCTCTGTGACCGTGACCGACGTCAACGACAACCCTCCCCACTTCCACCATCACCCCTACGTCACCCACGTCCCAGCCTCCACCTCAGCCGGTGGGTTCTGCCCCGGTGGGAAATTTAGATCGCTAGCTGTAGCAAGATTCCCGGCTAGTGCTAACTGAATAGGGCCGTGTGAGGCTGGGAATTGCATGGGATTCTCTCCTCTTTCCCCCTCATTCCCTTGTTATGATACAGCTGTAATACATGTTCATTTCTGTGCTAATGGCCAGCCTTACAGTTTTGGTTTTCAAATAAAGGTTTAATGGAGACGATAGTGATGGTTGACATCTGGCTGGGGTATGTACTTAAGAGAGAGAATGTTTTAAGTAAAGAAATGAATTCCACTGATCGTGCATCCATCAGTGGAGAACTATTATGGTTCCGAAACAATGGTTATATAATTATAGTGTCTGTGATGGTAACTTCCTTTTGCTGAGGCTGAATGCTTGAAAGATCGTGCCCTGCTAACATTACATTATGAAAGCTGAATTTAAAGTGGAACTTTTACATCACATGCTGCATGTTATTGGAACAAATTCTCTCGAACAAAGTTTGATCCAAACATGGGTGAAGTTTGATATGTACCTCAAGTGGCTTGAAATGTAAACAGCAGAACGGAAATTAGATTGAAAACATTTTTGTTTAAAGTTCGAAGTTAAGTTTAACTTCTTAAGCAATTGAGCCTATAATTGTTTTTTAAAAGGCCAGACGTTATCCTCATATTTCTTGGATTGAGAATAAGTCTTTTTTTAGTACTCAAAGAAAGGATTAGCTAGGAAATCCATCTCCATGACTATACTTTACAATGACAATGATTGCCAAGTTACCTTTACTTATAATTTTCAGTATTTTTGTATGTTACTTCTGATAGACAATAAAAACTGAAACTTACTGCAAAATGCAACTGAAACACTGTTGTATATAGATTTAAACTTGAAATGTAACATTTTGTGTTTCTTGTGTGCAGGATCTCTGGTTTTTGCAGTGACAGTAACTGATGAGGACTTTGGGCACAATGCCCAGCTCCACTATTCCCTACTTGGCCGGAACTCTGAGAAGTTCAAGATTGATCCAGTGAGGGGCGCCATCACAGCCAATGAGAAACTGACAGGGAGCTCAGAGGTTACCTTGACCGTACGAGTGAAAGACGGTGGGATCATCCCCAAAACAGACACCACAACCGTGACCGTGAGATTCGTCCCGGGGGGAGACTTTCCAGTCATCAGGATGGGGCAGACGAGTTTCACCTTCCCCGAAAGTCAAGCCGCCAACACTCTTGTCACCACCGCCTCTGGGTCCTCTGCCCGGGGTGGATTGTTATCCTACTATATCGCCAGTGGAAACCTTGACAACGCGTTCCACGTGGACCAACAGACCGGAGAGCTCTCCATCAGGAAGAGCCTGGATTTTGAGAATATTCAGAAGTACGTGCTCTGGATCGAAGCTAGGGACCAAGGCTTTCCTCCCTACTCTTCTTACGAGAAGGTGGAGATCACAGTTCTGGACGTCAACGACAACCATCCGGTTTTTGAGGAAGATCCGTTCCGAGCAGAAATATTAGAAAATATGTCCCCGCAGACAGTGCTGATGGTGTCGGCAGTAGATCAGGACAACGGGCCTAATGGGCAGTTGGAGTACACCATCGTCGACGGAAACGAGGAGGGTAGCTTCAGTATGAATCGGGCGACTGGTGAGATCCGAACCACCAGGCCTCTCGACAGAGAGAAGGTGGCTCAGTATCTGCTGAGAGTCAAGGCCATGGACCGAGGGGCACCACCGAAAAGCATGGCTGCTGATGTCCTGATAAGCGTCCTAGATGTGAATGACAATGCGCCCCGGTTCTCAAAGATTTTCAGTGCCACCGTGCCGGAGAATGCTCCAGTAGGCTACACCGTCACGCGTGTCACAACTTCGGATGAGGACTCTGGCGCTAACTCTGTGAGTCGTTACTCCATCACTGACACAAGTCTGCCCTTTACCATCAATTCAGACACGGGAGACATATCTATTAGCAGGCCCCTCAATAGAGAAGATACAGACCGTTACATCATAAAAGTCTCTGCCCATGACTCCGGCTGGACTGTCAGCACAGATGTGACAATATTTGTGAGTGACGTCAACGACAATGCACCCCGTTTTAGTCGCCCATCCTACTACATAGACTACCCAGAGCTCACTGAAGTTGGGTCTACTGTTACACGCGTATCTGCGACGGACCCTGATGAAGGCTTCAACGGCCAAATATTCTACTTCATTCGGTCACAGTCAGAGTTTTTCAGGATCAACTCTAGCTCGGGAGAAATCTTCATCAAGCAGCAGCTCAGATACCAAAACTCCAGCGGACTTACTAATGCTAACATCAACCGTCAAAGTTTTATTGTCACTGCATCGGACAGGGGAGCCAAGCCACTGATGAGCGAGACCACTGTCATTGTAAACATCGTGGACAGCAATGATAACCCGCCGAAGTTTCAGGCCACAAGCTACTTCACCCCTGTCACAAAGAGCGTCAAGGTGGGCACCAAACTCCTTAGAGTGGTGGCCGATGACACTAAGGACTTTGGCGTGAACTCAGAGGTGGAATACTTCATATCAGGGGGAAACGGCACTGGGAGGTTCCGCCTTGACAAACAGCATGGATGGGTGACAGTGGCCTCCTCACTGACCTCTGATGTGAATAAGGTTTTTCTCATCGAAGTTACTGCTAAGGACAAAGGGAATCCCCCACTTTCTTCCGGAACCATGGTGCGTGTTGCAGTGACAGAGGAGAACCATCATACACCAGAGTTTTCCCTCAACCATATCACCACCACTGTGCCAGAGAGCCTCAACATCGGCACGGCCATTAGGACACTGTCGGCCAGAGACAAGGATAGGGAAATGAATGGGCTTATTACATACAACATCACTTCTGGCAATGAGGCAGGCCTCTTTGCCATCAACAGCAAGACTGGGGCCTTGACTTTAGTGCAGCCTTTGGACTATGAAGAGAAGCAAACCCATGAACTCAGAGTAACAGCCACTGATGGAGGCTGGATTGCAAAGACTGGCTACGTCACGTTAACAATCTATGTAACTGACGTGAACGACAACCCGCCCGTGTTCCACCCTGACGAGTATTTCCCTACTGTGCAGGAGAACGTGCCCAGTGGTACCACCGTAGTGCGAATGAATGCCACCGACAAGGACTCCGGGTCCAATGCAGTGATGGCATACGCTATACAGTCCTCTGACAGTGACTTATTCGTTATTGACCCAAACACAGGCACCATCACTACCCAGGGCTTTCTGGACTATGAGGCAAAGCAGGCATATCACTTAACGGTTAAGGCCTTCAATGTCCCTGATGAGGAGCGATGCAGCTTTGCCAACGTCAACATCCAGCTGAAGGGGGCGAATGAGTATGTGCCCCGTTTTGTCTCCAAACAGTACTACTTTGAGGTGTCTGAGGCAGCTCTTAAGGGCACGGTGGTGGGAGAGGTTTTCGCTAGTGACCGCGACCTTGGTGTGGACGGAGAGGTCCAGTATCTGATCTTCGGGAGGAGCAGAAAGAAGGGCTTTAGCATCAACAAAAAGACGGGGCAGATCTATGTGACCGGCACTCTCGATCGGGAAAAAGAGGAAAAGGTTTCGCTGAGGGTGCTGGCGAAGAACGCTGGGAGCATTCGAGGCGCAGACATTGATGAGGTCTTTGTGAACATCACCGTTCTGGATGCCAACGATCCACCTGTCTTCACCATGGAGCTTTATGATGTGCAAATTAGTGAGGGCCTTTCTCCGGGCAGCCTGGTTACTTTTGTCAGTGCCGAAGACTCAGACTCGGTCCCCAGCTGGAGCAGGTTCTCATATTCCATAGCCGTAAGTCCTGAGAAAAATGCCTTCACTATTAACCCACAAACGGGCCAGGTTTCAGTAGCTGCTGAGCTGGACAGAGAGTCCACACCTGTTTATACTCTGACCCTACTTGCAGTGGATTCTGGGTCGCCCTCTGCTACTGGAAGTGCCACCTTGGTAGTGACTTTGGAGGACATTAATGACAATGGCCCCACCCTGATCACCACGAGAGGGGAGGTGATGGAGAACCAACGCGCAGGGACGCCCGTCATGACGCTGAGCTCCACCGACCCAGATCTATCCCCTAACCAAGGACCCTTCACGTACAGCCTGCTTCGGGTCGGCTCTGTCGCCAGCTACTTCAGTCTCAGCCAGGGAGGAGTGCTGACCACCAGCAGGGAGATCGATAGGGAGCAAATCAGTGACTTCTACCTTCCCGTGGTAATACGGGACTCCGGCGTCCCCCAAATGTCTTCCACAGGAACTGTCCACATCCAGATTAACGACCAGAACGACAATCCGTCCGAGCCCCGGGCTGTAGAGATTTTTGTCAACTACTTCGGGAGCCTTTTCCCTGGTGGGTCTCTGGGCAGTGTGAAACCTCAGGACCCTGATGTGCAGGACAACTTCCGCTGCTCCCTCACCTCAGCAGTGCCCAAACTTTTCAGCATTGCGGCAGGCACATGTGACCTCAGTTCCCTGAGCCGCTCCACAGACGGCATGTTCGACTTCACAGTGCGTAGTAATGATGGTGTCCATGGTGGGGTTGACAGCAAGGTGAGGGTTTCCTTTGTGGGGTTCAACAACGCTACAGTGGACAACAGCATCCTCATCCGGCTTCATGCCCAGGGGGTGAGGGAGTTCCTCACCAACCACTACCTGAGTTTCCTGCGCATCGCCAACTCTCAGCTAGCCGGCCTTGGCACCGTTGTGCAGCTCTATGGGGCCTTTGAGATGAATAATCAGACCCTACTGATGGTCGCCGTGAGACGGAGCCATGGCCAATATGTCAGCACCAGCGGGGTGGCCACCTTCTTTGAGAGCATCAAGGACATCCTTTACCGGCAGAGCGGGGTACATATAGATGCTGTGGACCATGAACCTTGTGCCCGCAACCCCTGCCAGAACGGGGGCAGCTGCAAGAGGCGCCTCGCCGTGGGGCCCGAGACGAGGGCGGAGGAGAGTGTCCCCGTCATCCTGGTCACCAACAGGCCCCTGCCACCCTATGCTTGCAGCTGCCTGCCGGGGTATGCTGGAGGGCTCTGCGAGACCGATGTGGACGAGTGCCTGCCGTCCCCCTGTCACAACGGCGGGACCTGCCACAACCTGGTGGGGGGCTTCTCCTGCACCTGTCCTGAGGGCTTCAACGGGATGGCCTGCGAGCGGGATGTCAACGAGTGCCTGTCAAGCCCCTGCAAGAACGGGGCGCTCTGCCAGAACTTCCCAGGCGGCTTCAACTGCCTCTGCAAATCCGGATTCACAGGTACCATCCTCCGCCGCACAGATAATGAGGGTTTTATGAGCAACGGGGCCACAGATGTTCAGAAAAAAAACGAGAAAAAAAAACACGTCCACTAGTTGCACAAAACTCCTGCTTTGGTCCAACAAAAATATTTGCTTCCGAGTGATTGCAGAAGTGCTTTAACCTCAGTGCACCGGTTTGCATGCCAAAAAATAGGTTGTTTTCAGCGTTGCTAGTTGGGGGGTATGAGTTGTAATGCACATCAGCTTGTCGTGTTTATTTTAATAAAAGCGATGATGCAAAATCAACCCAAGTAAGGGCTTACTGTGGACGGCTCACAGTTCACCCATCTAATTTTTCACTACATGGCTCTTCCCCTACGTGTCTTCAATGTATTCACAAATGTAGAGTTCTGTCTGTAGGAATGTCTCCTTCAGGCCAGGCATGCAAACGTGGTAACACAGTATCACTGTATCCCACACAGATAAGCGTCTTAAGTTTTGTGACGTTTTTGGCTTATCTTCGATTGAATCCTGTGATAGGTCTTTAAAAAATGCCACGTTTAAATACCGTATGCAGAAAAATCACAGGACAAATGATAATGCTGCTTTACACTCCATGAAGATGGATTTAAACTAGATAAAAGTCTAGTTTGGTCAGTGGCTGTCTGTAGTTCATGTGAACATTTCTAAATGGACCCATAAAGATGTATTACCTTAGCAGTGGATCGTTAGGCTGTTTCTGTGCTTTATCTTTATGACCATTACAGATGACCAAAGACTTTACTTTCTGCTTGGTGATAAACAGGCTTTCCAAAGAAATATACCTTCTGACTTACAGTAGTTTATGCACCCTCTCAGTGAACTTTTCGTTTCCTGTTTTGCCTGCCCGATTATAATGGAGGAATGTACCTACGTTAAGTTATTTGTTTTATGTGGTGGAAATCAGAGCCTAAATGTTGCTAACATAAACCACAAATTGGGCAGATCTCACATTCCATGCACGTGTATGCCACATATCACCCTATCGTGTTTTAACTCAGAGAACTGTCTTTTTTGTTATTTCTTTGTGACCATTATGTATTCATCATGCTGACTGGCTTTGTGGGCCTCCTAGATCCAGTTAAACCTGTCTTTGATCGATCTCTTATGTTATGTGCAATGCTTACAAAAGCTATTTTCTGTAGAAATGAAAGTCTGAACTTTCTTTATTAACGTTTTAAGCACTTCGAAGCCCCTCGAAACAGCCCAAGGAAACAAACACGGATGGATTCTGGCGATCCATGTGTACACTTTCTGTGCTATTTGCCTGTTCACCTCGTCTCGTCTCATCCACTTTGATGTGTGTCGTTTTGTGAACCCAGGCAAAACGTGTGAGTCTGCCATCAATTACTGTGAGTGTAATCCTTGTTTTAATGGCGGGTCCTGTCAGAACGGCGTGGACGGATATTACTGTCACTGTCCATTCGGTAAGTGAACGTTGGGCTAATCCACTGGATCTTGGGTCGACAGGGGGCCTCTCTTCTGGCATTAGTGTCAGCAGCGATCATCTAGAACAATGCTCTCAGCCTAAGCAGTTTTTTTAGCATCTGTGACACTGTGTACAAAAGGAACAGAGTAATCAGCTGCACAGAATGGTGTTGGATGACGGCTAGAAGGCTATGTTTATTGGGGGTCTTGTTTATTATTCTGTAACAGCGGTAATTAGACGGAAGCTAACGAGTGTAAACCCATTATTCATTCACTGTAAGTCACATCCATTTGTGCATTCACATTTTGTTAATGCATTCCAGTTTTGTCTTGAGCTTTTCTTATATTTTAGTTTTGCTAAAATTCGAATCATAACGCCGTTATAATGGGAGCGAGATAATAATTATAAATCATTATAAATCACACTTCTGTGACTTTGGTAAAATAGTTGTTAGCTTATGTCGTTCAAAAAAGTCTAATTTTTTGCTTCCTGATTTTTTTCCCTCGAGGTGTTTTTGGAAAACACTGTGAACTGAACAGCTACGGCTTTGAGGAATTATCCTACATGGAGTTTCCCAGTCTGGATCCAAACAACAACTACATATACATCAAGTTTGCTACCATTAAGAACAATGCTCTACTCATGTATAACCACGACAACCAGACGGGAGACAAAGCTGAGTTCCTGGCCCTGGAAATCTACGAAGGTCAAATACGCTTCTCCTTTAACTTGGGAAGCGGGACTTATAAACTAATGACCACGAAAAGGGTCTCAGACGGACAGTTCCACACCGTCATCGCCAGGAGAGCCGGAATGGTGAGAAGACCTATTTATTCTTTTTTACTTGACCCAACAGCTATTTTCAATGTGACCGGTACAGCATAGCATTTTAAATGCCTAGTCATTCGTCAAGTTTGTATATTGTTTGCGTTTATGAGGGCCAACGATTTTAACTTTAAAAGCTGCTTTATGTTTAAAGCGTGGCTCTTCTTTGTGTTTTTACTGATTTTAATGGCTAGGAGCAGCATACAGAATGTGCTATTCGAGAAGAGTTTTAAGCCCTTAGCTTTCAATTAAACTGCCTTCACAGGTATTTCTGCGTGCGGCTCTCGGAGTTTGCAATTATGTTTGAAAGCTTGGTTTGTTTTAAAGCTCTTAAAGATCTTGAACAATTCTGCAACACAACGCCTTCTCTTTCTTCTGCCATTTTCTAAGTTAGCAGAGAAAAAAAAAAAAAAAAAAAACTACCAGCTTGTCAAAAGTTTTATAACGTAGGTCTCCTGAAGGACTTAAAATCTGTCATTTCCTACAGCTCAGTGGGATTTCGTAGGAAACTGGTAAAATCGTTAAATTGTCAGTTTTGAGATGGTGCAGAGTGATAAGTCGGAACACAGGGCAGAGGGAAATGCGACTATATCGCAAATATTGCACGTAGGTAGAGAAATTAGCATGTTAAAGGCCTCTCACCAGACTAAAATGAACGATCACCGAGCATGTGCTGATCTCTTAAGGGCCTGCTCCCTCAGGCTATATAATGTAAACCCGACGACCGTGTTTGGAGTAGGTCATTTTGAGTGCTCTTGTGAAGGCCTTTTTAGTTTCTCTACCTGACTGCAGATGGTAAATCCATACACACCCCCTCTCCTCCTGGCGGCGTATGGAATTACTGAACAAACACGGACACTGCTGTTTAGATTAGCTGTGGTTTACAGTGAGAGCTTTTTAGAAAGAACTGTAAAACGGTTGCAAATTCCGTACATTTATGTTGATTCAGAGATATGTTTTTTCCCTCAGGGCTAAGCCCGGTTCCTCCTTAGATTCTGTGAAATATGTCACGGAAAAGGTGTAACAGGAAATAAATGGTGATTTTGGGTGAAAACGCAACCCCAGCCAAATAACTTTACACAGAGCTGTGGTTTTGGCCCCGGTGTACATGGTTCCACCCTAATAATCTGCTTCGCAAACCGCTTGCCTTGTTGCTCTATGATTTCATTTGGTCAGACTTTAAACAAATGTTGACTGCGGAAATGTTTACGTGTAAAAATACTCCGCATAGCTAACTGTGTCCGAAATGTGGAGCATTGGGTTTAAAGAGCAGTCGAATAGAGGAAGATTAGTCATTACTCCTACCTATGGTCAAAGAATCGTTTTTTTTTTTTAGATAAAGCAACCCCATGTTTTGTGTCAATTTTATCTCAGAATGTTAGCGTTCACAAAGAAGCTAAGGTTTTTCTGTGAATTGATATAAATTTAACATAAGGCAGTGCGAAGAATGGATTTAGCCATGTACGTATTGCCAGAATGGGTCATTCGTTTCAACAATAAGATCAGTTTTCTTTTAGAAAGTTAGTAAGCTGCATAAATAGGTGGGGGGGGGGGGGGGGGGGGGGGGGGGGGGGGGGGGGGGGGGGGGGGGGGGGGG